>CAUYPK010068114.1:0-34112 GCA_963574355.1 Loris lydekkerianus | reverse complement strand
GCTGTCTAAACTAATAAAAAAAGGAATTTTTCAAAAATTATAGTTTACTAAAACGACTTTTTTGGCAAACAAAGTTATTTCAGGTGAGGAAATTTTATACTGTGAATAAAATTCCAAATGAATCTTTTCTTAAAACTTTTTAAAAAATTATGTGCCAGTGTATACTAATGCTATAGACTCTTGTCTTAGACGCTTTTAAAGCATTCTGTTAATGCCCACTGAAACAATGGGGACCCAAAAAATACAGTCAAAAAGTATGATAGAAAATTATAATCTGATTACCAAGTGAAACAGGTGCTGAGAAATAAAAATTCTCACCTGTCCACTGGCAATTTCTTTCCAACAGATACTATGGACAAGGCCTGAAGTAATTCAGACAGATATCTGTTTGTGGTGACTATATTTTCATGAGGGCAGAGCTAATTAAAACTATCAATTGTTTAAAAATTCAAATCCTTTTTTTTTGAGATACAAAATGAGAGATGAATTTGAAAGTTTTTTTCATAATGTTTTTCTTTTAGTAAAACCTCTTTCTAGTTCTTAAAGTCCAGTTTGCTACATACCCTCAATCTGATCTACCACTCCATATTAATCATCAACTTAAATGTGGTATTTAAATGTGCAATGTCACATTGTAATAGTAACAGTTATAAAAAGACTTTAGGCTTCAACCTTCTCCTTTTTCTTGTTCTTTTTCAGAAAAGAAGGAGTGCGGAACTTCTTCTTTTTCTTGGATGGTGATTTTGAAGGTGAACCTTCAGGTGACAGGACTTCTTCAATTTTTTCTGGAGACTTAATGGTAATCTCGATGTTTTCTATGGTCGTGCTTGTAGTTAACCTACTCACTCCCTTAGCAAGCTCATCTTCAACATCATGCACATCGTCTTTGCCATTTACTACCATGACAGGCACTTCCATGGAGATGAAGCTCTTGGAAAATAGCTCATGGTTTTCTACAAAAGAGGAGGGTTTTCTGGGTTATTTTCATAGTTAACATTTTTGCTTTATTATGAAAAACTGAAATGTTTTAGCAACGTACTAAGGCATTACTTTAATTCCAAGGAGGACAGACCATCATTTTAAGAAACGATGGATCTACTAGCATGAAGCTAATTTTCTTAAATGACATCAAAGGGAAAGAAGCAAAGGTGTTAAGACTACACAGTGGAAGCCAGCTGACATGATGGTCTCATTGTAAATCAAGTCAGTATATGAGAGAAAGACAAAGTATCTCCTTTACTTTGGGGATCATTCGGCAATTAAAACTGAAAAGGATTTAATGCTGCTGCCTGGAAGACGCATGACAAGGTCAATTTTAATTCCACAAATTCTTAAGAGTGATGACTCCCCAAAACCCAGGTTTTTTTTTTTTTGTTGTTGTTGTTTGTTTTTTTAAAGACGGAATCTTGCTCCGTCACCCAGCCTGGAGTGCAGTGGTGCAATCATAGCTCATTGTAGCCTCAAACTCATTGCTCAAGTGATTCCTCCATCCTCCTGCTTCAGACTCTCAAGTGGCTGGGACTACAGGCATGAGCCACTATGCCTGGCTAATTCTTTTGTTTTCTGCAGGGACAGGGGCTTGCTATGTTGCCCAGGTTGGTCTTAAACTCCTGGCCTTAAGTGATCTTCCTGTCTCCACCTCCCATGATGAGTAAAAGTAGCACCACTTTTAATAATATAAATTACTGGGAGATATAAGAAAAATCTATGGCAAACTTACTCTGATCAGTTGTTCCCAGATTCCTTACATGAAAACAAATGACAGAGGGACAGACTCAAGACCAACTCAGTGAATGCTATGGGAAATTACATTGAATACCTTCCAATTTTTCAGGGACATTTTGCGGTGACTGAGTTTGAGACTGAATTTGTGAAACAGATGAAGCGTCATCTGAGAGTAATTCCTGCTCAGCATCTGTTGGATAAGAGTTTAGTTAAAAGCCATGCAAAACAAAACAAAGCAGGATAAGATTTTAGGGAGGTTAGTGCATACATCAAATGCCTGCATACACAGAAGATAAAAACTTCAGCATTGAGTTGAGCATGCTAATGGTTATCCCATAGATGAATAATTATGCATTCAGAGGAAGTTAACGTGTTAAAATTTCTGGCTGCTAACAGTAATTTTACATACAGGGTTATGAAGGCAGCATAGCTACTGGCAGCCCAGGCAAGTAATACATATGCACTTAGCTTCTGCTAATGTTAAAAAACCAAAACATTCTATGCAGCCAAATGAAAATAATATAAAGCCTCACCAATGATGCTACGTTAATGAGGCAGAATGATTCACTGAATTTTTGAACAATATCCAATTAGTGATTCCTGTCATAGCAATAGTACTGAGCTGAATAATTCAGATGGTCATAAGGAATGTAGAGGAAACTATAAAGTTACATATAAAAAGTTCTAGAGTGCAATATTTGTTACCTGGCATCTTTAGGCTTTCAAAAAATAAGAGAGTAAGAGGGACATTTTACAAAATATAAAGCAACAGAGAAATCTCCCAACTTTATGTTAGAATAACCAAATCCAACAATAGCACTTAGAACATTTAAGTATAATTACGTTAATGAATCAGGATGACTCCTTTTTGACAAAAGTTCTAACACTGTTCCTTGGATGATCAAGATGCCATTTGTTCTTCCTACATGTCTAACACAGCACCAGTTTTTTAACTAATGGCTTGTTTTGTTTTGGGTAAAAATTTCAACTGTATACGTGTGCATGCTCTGCCCCATCCCGAGGTCACAGACTTCTTATCCTTTCCCCAAATGTATACTGTGTACGATCAAACATGTATTTTGCAGGTGGGTTATCAACTGTCTGAAGCTTATCTGAAGACCCAAGATTAAGAACCCCTGTTAAAAAGAATCTTATTCTAGAAAAAGGGAGCTAGTAATCAATTTGCTAGGATATTTTCATTAACAATTTTTAAATATAATCCTAACAATCTAGTTACTAAGGATTCCAAAGTCAGAAAAATTCAACCTCACTAGAGTGCTCATGTGCTTAAGGAAAGTCACATCAAAATTTTAGCAGTTTTGATTTTTGAAGTGACAATATTGACACCCTGAGACACCCAAGACAGAGATTTTACAAAACAATAAAACCATAAACTTGTGAATCTATAATTATCTCAAAATAAAGATTTCAAAAGCCATATACTATGACAGGTTTACATCTTTTTTTTTTTTTTTTTTTGTAGAGACAGAGTCTCATTTTATGGCCCTCGGTAGAGTGCCATGGCATCACACAGCTCCCAGCAACCTTCAACTCCTGGGCTTAAGAGATTCTCTTGCCTCAGCCTCCCAAGTAGCTGGGACTACAGGTGCCCGCCATAATGCCCGGCTATTTTTTTGTTGCAGTTCGGCCGGGCTGGGTTTGAACCCGCCACCCTCGGTATATGGGGCTAGCGCCTTACCGACTGAGCCATAAGTGCCACTCCATGTTTACATCTATTAATATATCTACTTTGGCTAGTAATTCTTTACTCATCTGGGGATTTCACGTTATAGAAGATTTTATATAAATAGCTAGCACTGAGATTCCTTTCTGAGGAAGAACAGCTTTCTCTATGTGTTAAGACACATGGTCTATGTTGCTCTTTACATTTTAGCACCACATATACTCACTAGAAAACTGAGACAGATGAGGGAGAACAGGTGATTATAACAGGAACATTTAAAAAACTTTTAACTATAAAAAAATTGACTGCCGTCTATCATCCTACTTGAGGTATTATCAGTGTGGTTATCCTAGACTTGATATAAAAATTAACTAACCTTCTAGGCCTTGTTGTTTACGTTCGATTGTCTTCTTATACTCTTCAAGTTCTCCTTCTGTGAGATGACTGAATGGGTTAGGAGGAGCTGGTGGGCCAAGGTCATCATCTTCAAATTGCATGGTCTTATAAAGAAAACAATGATCGATTCATTACCAAGAGTTTTACTTGTATCTACATATGCACGATCATTTATATACACACACAAAAATGCACATATTGAGGATGAAGCACTACTTCACAACAATCATGAAAAATAACAAGGCAACATGCTTTGTTTAAGATACTCTTCTCAGATTAACGCTCTTTGGATAGTAGTCTGAGGACTAAAATTGCCAGTGTTTCCTCAATATACCTACATAGTTAAAGTTTAATAGTCTTAAGAAAAACTAAGTCAAGTTCTAATAAGCTTCATATAACTGAGAAATATATTGAAAAAACAAGAATCACTCCATTTTAAAATATTTTATAAAAAAGACTTAGAAAAATGGACACATACCAAAAGAACTTCTTTAAATTTGTTATGAAAATAAGCTTGTAGATATTTTCTCTAGGAAAGGAATTAATAAGACTTTCAGTTACACCTGGCAGATAGAATTTGGGCATTTATTTATTTATTTATTTATTTATTTATTTTTTGAGAGTCAGAATCTCACTTTGTGGGCTCTCCATCCCCCTAGAGTGCCATGGCATCATAGGTCACAGTAATTTCAGACTCTTGGGTTTAAGCGATTCTCTTGCCTCAGCCTCCCCACTAACTGGGAATACAGATGCCCACCACAATGCCTGGCTATTTTTAGAGACAGGGTCTCGCTCTAGCTCAGGCTGGTCTTGAACTTGTGAACTCAGGGGAACTGCCAGCCTTGGCCTCTAGTGTGTTGGGATTAAGGTATGAGCCACTGTGCCTGGCCTTAGGGGCATTTATTTTTAATCCCTCCCCAAATCCTACTAATAGTAAACTTTTAGGGACAAAAGAATGGGAGAGGAGATAACAGACAAGAAATGTTAACAAATTTTTGAAAAATGGAAGGCAAGTGGAAGAGTGGGTGGCAAAGCTAAGAAAGTTGAAGTCAGTCTTGCAAAAAAAAACATGCAAATGAGAAGAGGTCTGATAAGGCTCAGAAACCAGAGGCGTGGAGGATCACAGGAAGCGCCTCCGGTGAGGAAAAGGTGAAATAGGGGGACAAGATCAAAACATAAGAAACCAGATTCCAAAGTTTCCTTCCTACTCCACATAGCCAAGCATTTAACTCTTTCCCAACTCTGTATAAAATCAGAGGCTTATTCTTTAGAAAAAACTGACGAAGGACATAAAACACAGCTGTGGGGTTCTCAGAAAGCAAACTGAGAATTCTTTCCCAGATAAATTAAATGGTCCCAGATAAAAGAACTTCAGATAGTAAGGTTTGAGGATTCTCCAGAGAAACCACCTTGTTCACATCTAGTCACCCTATAGAGAAGCTCACCAATTCCCAAACTCTATACAAGCCCAGAGCTTCTGATCAGTTTTTCATGTTCCATTCTTTATTGTAAACAGATTGCTGTAAATTACCAAACACTTGAAGAAAGCTTCCAACACAGAAAAGGAAGACCATAATCAACAAGAAAAATGGAACCCAGAAGAAACAAAGACAACAAAGGCTGAAACAAATTTAAAATCAATTCCTTTAGAGCAACAAGAGAAAATTTATCCATGAAACGAAGATCAGGACAAATGTTCAGGGAAGAGGAAGTGTTAAAAACAAGAAAACAAAGAGTTGAAAATAAAATTAAGAAAATGTTCTGGAAAGCAGGATAGACAGAAAATAGGAGAAAAAGGAAAAAATCAGGGGCTCAAAGATGCCAAACATCCAAACTAACAGGATATATGGAAAAAGAAAGAAAGAAATTGGGAGGGGGGACACTTTTAAGAAATACTTAAAGAAAAAGTCCCCAAAACTGAAGGATATGACTTTGCAGATTAATCTGCTATTAACTGTTTAAGGCTATTAATTGCTCAAAACAGAGACTAAAAAGAGATCTACTATGAAGCACATGATCATAACATTTCAGAACAGCAGGGATGTAGCATGTTCTAAAAGAAAAAAAAAAAAAAAGAATCCTATACAAAGGTTCAGGAATCATGATGCCTTTTTACTTCAACAATGTAGAAGATAGGCCAGGCCTCATAGCTCACGCCTGCAATCCTAGCACTTAGGGAGGCCAAGGTGGGAGGATTGCTTGAGACCAGGAATTTGAAATCAGTCTGAGTGAGACCCTGTCTCTATTAAAAAGAGAAATATTAGTTGGGTGTGGTGGCATGTTTTTGTAGTCCCAGATATTTAGGAGGCTGAGGCAGAAGGACTGCTCAAGTCGGGAATTTAAAGTTGTGGTGAGCTACAATGATGCCACTGCACTCTAGCTGGGGCAATACAGCAAGATCTTCTTTCACTTTCTAAACAAATGAACGAACGAACAAAAACACCAAAAGTAAAAAAAAAAAAAACAGGAGAAAACAGAGTGATGTTTTTCATATTTTTGGGGAGAATTATTAGCATTCTATACTCATTGTGTGCACATTCAAAGGTAGAATAAAAGCATTTCAAACTGTTACTTCCTACCTATCCTTCCTCAGAAAGCTATTTGAGGATGTGCTCTATGATAATGGAGTAAACGTAGACATCAAAAGATACAAGATACAGGAAACAGAGGATACAAAATAGATGAGAAACAGATGACTTCTGAGAATTAACCTATGCAGCCTGAGAACAAGTCCAGATTTAGATCAGAATAACGGGGCTAGAATGGAGAGATTACCCATTGGCTTTCACTCTATGAGGGACTTTGTAATTTGGTTGAAAAGTTCATGAAAAACTAAGGCAATGTACCCAAAATTCTAAGCAAATGAAAAAAGGAGGCAATTATTAACTCAAGGATGGGGGGAAAAGTTGTATAAGAAAGGAAATACTACCTGGTTCAGTAGCAAACAAATAATAATATACACAATGAAAGATAATTTAACAACAACAAAAACAACTATGATATCACCTTACAGGGACAACACAGAGAGGGAAAGAAGGGAAGCATTGTGTAAGGAGGTGAAATCCTCATCTTCCATAAGGATGTTGTGTTATGTTGCGTTAATTCTATGATGAACTTTCCCCCCACATTTTCCTATCTCTGAAATTGGGAATCCTGTTACAATTTATGGCTTCCTACAATTATAATTGCCAAGTGTTTTTTTTTTCTTTTAGTGATACATAAAATACTGTACATCTTATAATCAATGACATAAATCTCATAAAATACAGTTGACAGGTCTAAAACTGACAGACCAAGAAAAAGCAGAATAAAGATGCTCTTTAGAAACATTAAGATAAAAGCGAGAAGCAGTTGAAACAACAGAAAGTCCTTTCCTCTGGAAAAACTGAAGGTAGTATTTTAAGTCTTATGGATTGACTTTCTAGCCTGTGCTTATGTTAACCTTAATGAAAATATGCATATTAAAAAAGCCAAGAAATTACTGTAGTAAATCAAAAACAAAGATCGCATTGCTTCATGGACTTACAGTAGGAGGTTTATCCACAACAATTCCAGCGAGCAACTGGGACTGTGGTCCTGCTGTTTTTAAGTCATATCGGTTTTGTTCCCGGATCTGAATTGAGAAACAATGATTTTTTTGGAGGCAACTGTACAGATAACCTTTGCTTTCTCTTTTCCTAAAAGCTTACTATCTGACCGCTCCAGAGTAGGAGTCTCTTCAATTCCCACCTCCATAAAGACCTTTTACCATCTTAATAACTCACATTAATCTCTCTTCTTCTTGGTGTGTGATTTCCTATTGTTTTACACTGTTAGAGAACTGCATTTCCCCAATAATACCAGGGTTCATTAAGGCAGAAATAGTTTAATACTCCTTTCCCACATAGCCTGTTACCGATGATTAGCAGGGAGTTAGAGGTATCCAATGTTAGCTAAATTTATATTGAATTTTAAATTTTTCTGTATTCAAATGCCAAAGTTCAGTATTAATCTGATTCCATCAGTAATGATTTAAACGTAAAACAGAACAAAAATGTCTCCCCTGGCCACATAAGACAATGTCTTACCTTATTTCTCTTTTCTAGTACCTCATTCGGATTTGTGTTTAAAGGAACAAACTGATTTGGATCTTCAATTTTGATAGGTGTTCCACTGCTAACTTTAGAGGAGTCCTCTGCTTTCATCCACTAAAGAATCAAGAATTTTAACATTAGTAGGTACTTCCTGATAATTGTTTATAGTCTAAAGGGGGGCATACATCTTGCCAATCTTTTAAAATATTTCACTAAGCAGTATCTTAGCGGTCAATTAGTTTATATTTCATACTAGTTAGAGAAAGGCCCAAAATCAGCTTTTGCTTTTTTAAAAATATAAAATGGTACCACATGAATACTCAGTTACACTGCTAATTAAATTTTCTCCTCTTGACAGTAGAAAATATGATGCTGAAAGCTACTATGAGCACAGACCTGAGCCTGACCTCCCATTAACTCATACTCAGAGTTCTGTGTCCTGTGCTGAAGTTTCATGAGATGATGATGGTAAAGTAGTCATCAAAAAGAACTAAAGGAATCTCTTCAGAGTTAGTTTTCCAGACTTCACTTTATTTGTGGTCGACAGAAAAGGTCAAGTCCCTAATCGACATTTTCTAATGGGGATAATCTGATAATACACAGCCTAACAGAACCACAGGATTGGAAGGTGCTTATATAATTCTCATACATCCCATTTTATAACCTTTTAAGAAAGCTAATATTTATCAAGATTAAGGATGACTGAGTATCAATCTCTGTTAATAAAATTAATTCTGGAAAAGTTATGAATTTAACTATGTTCTTTTACTGGGAGACAAGAAATCTTATAGAATATGAAAAAATTCTTTGATGCCTAGGCATTTCCATATTGAATGCTATTGTGTTATATGATAGGATGAACTAATTTTGAGTATCTAGAGAATATTTGGTGATAAGTGATCCAAAATTAACCAAATCTGAAGCAAAATTCTGAAAAAGTTAACCCATTTCTCTACCTACAAGGTCTTGCCAAAGTGTAGCTATGTATAGCAATTCATGCAACTTTGGCATAACTAGGTTTTGCCAACTTTATTGTTCTAATTCACTGGTGCAGTATCAACTACAAAGAACTATCATGTGGTGGGTAAGAACTGGGCTCCCAAGTCAGACTGTCTGTATTCAAATACTGACTTTACATTAAAGTTAGCTCTTTTTTTTTTGGTAGAGACAGAGTCTCGCTTTATCGCCCTCGGGAGAATGCCGTGGCGTCACACAGCTCACAGTAACCTTCAACTCCTGGGCTTAGGTGATTCTTTTGTCTCAGCCTCAGGAGTAGCTGGGACTACAGGTGCCCGCCACAATGCCCAGCTATTTTGTTGTTGCAATTAGGCTGGGGCTGGGTTTGAATTCACCACCCTCGGTATATGGGGCTGACCCCCTACCCACTGAGCTACAGGCGCTGCCCAGCTTTTTTTTTTTTTAATTTTATTTACTTATTTACTTTGAGACAGAGTCTCACTCTGTTACCCTGGGTAGAGTGGCATGCCATCAGCCTAGCTCACAGCAACCTCGAACTCTTGAGTTCAAGTGATCCTCTTGCCTCAGCCTACCTAGTAGGAGGGACTACAGGTGCCCACCCCAACGCTATGTTACTTTTTTTATTTTTAGTAGAGACAGGGGTCTAGCTCTTGCTCAGACTGGTCTTGAACTCCTGAGCTCAAGCAAATTGCCTGCCTTGGCCTCCCAGAAATACGATTGTGAGTGTGAGCCGGCATACCCAGCCTCTTTTGCCTTAATTTTCTCACCTACAAAACAGGAAACAAACAAACAAAAAACATCATTTCACATTAGAATTAAATGAATAGTGCTTTGCAAAAAGTTAAAACCTGGTAAATGATAGTAAGATTTTCTTATATTCTATTCTATATATATATATATTTTTTTTTTTTTTGGAGAGAGAGTCTCCACTGTGTTGCCCTCAGTAGAGTGCGTGACAGCACAGCTCACAGCAACCTCAAACTCTTGGGCTTAAGTGATTCTCTTGCCTCAGCCTTTCAAGTAGCTGGGACTACAGGTGCCTGCTACAACACCCAGCTATTTTTGTTGTTGTTGTTTTTTTTGGCAGGCCTTGGGCTGGGTTTGAACCCGCCAGCCTCTGTGTATGTGGCCAGTGCCCTAGCCACTGAGCTACATGCGCCGAGCCAAATATATGAGGTATTTCCCCAGTATTTTTGACAGAACATTCAATTCATGAATAATAGGCAAAATATTTAGTAAAGGCAAACTATGTAAAATGCTGGCATACTGTGATTTTGGTCCTAGGACTGGTCTCCCCATTGCGAGACTCCTCGGGCACATTTACTTTCATGTAAGTATTTGGAGAGTTCAGCCATCTTGTTTTCTCACGCTGCTGTCTCTGTGCCATGTATTTGAGAGGAGAGAGTGGCACCATATCGTCTTCAAAGGAAAAAGCAGTCACAGTTGCTGGGATTTCCACATCACTCTTGTGCCTTGGCTTCTCTCGGATGAGAGGATGCCTGTAAGCATAGCCTGTTCTATACCCCTAAGGGAGAGAAAAATCACTTTTGAAGCAATCAACCTGTACAACACAGTGTTCAGATTCTGATTCCTTAAATAAATGATTAAAAAAGATGCCTTTGTTGAAAAACAAAGAGGAAAACAATCTCCAAACCTCACAATCTCCACATAACACCAGAGTTGAAACCAAGAAAATTTCAAGATCTAGTTAAAACTGATTACAGCTGACACTGCAATTTCCACTCACAACTGTTCCTGCCAGAGGTAATTTCTAAACTGCTGACTACCTATAGTTTTCTACCTATAAAACTGTTTTAAGGAACAAAATCTCAAGCCTTTATTCCTGGGTCTGAAGGCAATCTGCTTTGTGACCCTTCATGGAAGAGCACAAAATCTAACATAAGATGATGACATTTGCCAAACTGTACATCTGATAAGAGGTTAATATGCAAAACACATAGAAACTCAAAGAACCTGAACAGACATTTCTCAAAAAATACACAAATGGACAACAAATATGTGAGAAAATGCTCAACACATCACTAATCAGGAAAATCAAATTAAGACCCTAATGAGATCTCATCTCACACTTGTCAGAGGTGCTGTTATCAAAAAGACAGAAGATAAATACTGGAGAGGATGTGGGAGAAAGTGGAACCCTTGCACATTGTTGCTGGGGATGTAAATTAGCACAGCCATCCCCACCCCCACCCAGCAGGGGTGGGAAACATGGGGCCTTGGGGGTACATGTGGCCTTCTGGATCCTTGAGTGCAGCCTTTTGACTTGAACCCAAATTTTAAAGAAATAATCCTTTTATTAAAATGGGTGCAGAAGAGAAAAATGAGGTCTCTTGCCTCCTTTGGTGCTTAATAAAAACACAATCTCAAAATCAGAAGGCTGCAGTTCCCTGTGCCTGCAAAGTTTCTCATAGAATTAAAAATGAAAGTACTATATGATTCAACAGTCCCATTACTGGGTGTTCATGGTCTGACGATTAAGTCTGCAAACTCACCCCAGAAAAAGTGCTATATACCTCATTGCTGAATATCACTACAGTCACCTTTAAAGTACTCCCTTTGGGAAATTATGCACTGACACCACCCTTCAATGCAATTTTGGAATTTTTGGGGGGGAATAGCCATAAAAGCTGTCGTCATACTACCCCTAATGTCTTGAATGTCATCAAAATGTCTTCTATTCAAATTTCCTTTATCAAGTAAAGAAAAAAGTCATTGGGGGCCAGATCAGGTGAGCAGGGAGGGTGTTCCAATACAATTCTTTGTTTACTGGCTAAAAACTTGCTCACAGACAGTGTGGTGCTGGCAATGCATTGTCAGCTGGTGCATTGTTGTGATGCAAGAGCCATGACTTGTTAGTGAAGAGTTCAGGTTGTTTTCAGTTTAAGATTTTCCTTTTTCTCTATTGATATTCACTTGGTCTGTTATGCTTCTCACAGTAAGGTGATGATTTTGAGGCACAATTAAACAAATTTTTGCAATGTTTTTGTCAGTTCAGCTGGTTACCTGCCACCCTCATCTCTCTTTATCAGTAATACTTTTTCTCCCCTCAGAAAAACGTTTAATCCATTTGGACACTGCTGGCATTATTTCCATAAACATGGACTAATACACCCCTGATTTCAATTCCACTTCAATTTCAATGCCAAGTTTAACAAGAAATTTAAGGTTTGTCGCTCTAATTCAGTGGTTCTCAACCTATGGGTCGTCATCCCTTTGTAACAATGAAAATACATCGCGGCATTAAGAAAGTTGAAAACCACTGCTTTAATTAAAGCTCCAACATTCTTGCAATGGTACACAAAAACACGCAACAATAATGAACACCACTCAGCAAGACAGAGCCACACGACAGGAACACAGCTGAGACACTGAGATACCAAGGTTATGAACCTTACTGAGTTGTTTGCACAGTGCTGCCAATGTATGTGCAAAGTGGCAAGTTCACAAACTTAATTGTTAGACCTGGTATATACAAAGGAAATGAAATCAATATGTCAGAGATATGTGCACTCTCATATTCACTGCAGAAGTATTCGCAATAGCTAAAATATGGAATCAACCTAAATGATTTGGGTTATTTCTAAAATGATTTAGAAAATGTGGCATATACCATGTATACAAAATGGAATACTTTCATTCTTAAAAAAGGAAATCCTGTCATGTGCAACAGCATGGATGAACCTAAAGGGCTTTATATTAAGTGAAAAAAGACAGGCACAGAAAGACAAATACTATGTGATCTCATGTCTATGTAGATTTAGGAATCTAAAAAAAATTGATCTAGAAGTAGAGAGTAGAATGGTGGTTACTAGGAGGTGGGGCAGGGAAATACTGGAAAAACAGAACAAAAATTTTTAGGTAGATAGGAGAAAGAAGTTCATGAGGTATGTTGTATAATATGGTCACTATAGTTAATAACAATGCATTATAGTCTTCACAAAAAGATGATATTTGCATGTTCCGATGTTTAATTTTTTAAAATGTGGTCAAACCAAAACCAGTGTTTGACCTTTCTAGGGTCAAACATTGCTCCTAGGGGAGTAAGGAACATGTTCCAAAACCAAAGAGAGATAGAGTCTGAAGACATGAAACCCATTTTTTGTTCAATTTTTTACCTACCAGATTGTCCAGAGTTCTCATCAGCCCTTCAAACTCAATCTCCCCAACCTTCCACTTCTGATGGGAACCCATATTCACACCTCCTCCTCCAGACACTGCAACGGTGTAAGTTGTAGCCTTATACTTCTGAAGGTCCAGTACAAGGAGATTGTCTATTCCACCTGCCCCTGCTAATGCCTGCACCTGCAACCAGGGGTAAAATACAGAGACACACAGAACTGTAAAGAGCATCAGAGTATTTTACTTTCAAAAAGGCACAATTTCAATTTGGCAAATACCCATAATACTCGTTCAGGACACTAACAACCAAGTGTAGGCAACACTCCTGTGCAAATAGGCAGCTGAAGGATCTTTTCTATCTATTTGAAAAAGATACTTTCCAGGACTAATAGAAAACACATTTCGAGTCATACCCTTTAACACTGTTCAAGCAACTGAAATCTCTTGCCAAATTGTAAAGTTTTTCTTGACGTTTTCCCATGGCTATCTAGTTAATATTTTTGCTGAATGATATCTTAAGGAGTATAGAATCATTATATTTTGAAATGAAGGATATTTAGGCAAAAGTCATTAACTCATTATCCTAATTTAATTAAGATTTTCATGGCCTCATTTGAGAAGAGGAAGGACCGTTAAAGCGAAAAAGAAGTTGGTAATTAGCACAAGTTAAAGTTGGTAGAAAAGTTTTTTTCCTTATGGCTTTCAATAAATTAAGATTATTACCATTGCTTAAAGAGAATCCAACTGATTTTCTTTAAAAGATAAACCAGGGCTTTCAAATAAAATCTGCATCATTGAAAGACAGTAGTTAATAAATATCCAACCTGTATAATGAGACTGTGGGATGATTGAAAACTAGGTGAGTTCATAAAACTTCCGGCCCTAGTCTTCAGCTTTTTACAAAAAGTACCTACAACATATTTGATTCTTCTGATTTTAGGCTGCCTTTGTTTCTCAATCAGTACCACAACTAGCGGGTAAAAGCAGACATGCACAATTGTACTATTTTATTTGTTTATTTATTTATTTATTTATTTATTTATGACAGAGTAGAGTGCCTGGGTAAAAGCAGACATGCACAATTGTACTATTTTATTTATTTATTTATTTATTTATTTATTTATTTATTTATTTGAGACAGAGTAGAGTGCCTGGGTAGAGTGCTGTGGCGTCACAGCTCACAGCAACCTTGAACTCTTAGGCTTAAGGGATTCTCTTGCCTCAGCCTCCCAAGTAGCTGGGACTAGCAGGTGCCCGCCACAATGCCTGGCTATTTTTTTGGTTGGAGTTGTCATTGTTGTTTAGCAGGCCCAGGCCAGGCTCCAACCTGCCAGCTTCCATGTATGTGACTGGTGTTCTACTCACTGAGCTATGGGTGCTGAGCCCAACTGTACTATTTTAAAAAGTAGGATTGTGGGCTGAAGGCAAATGCTTACACTGCTGGTGGGACTGCAAACTAATACAACATTTTTGGAAGAAAATATGAAGAAAAACTCAAAGAACTCTAATTAGAACTTGCATTTGATCCTGCAATCCCATTACTGGGCATCTACCCAAAAGAAAAAAACCCTTTTATCATAAGGACACTTGCACTAGACTGTTTATTGCAGCTCAATTACAACTGCCAAAATGTGGAAACAGCCTAAATGCCCACCAACCCAGGAATGGATTAACAAGCTGTGGTGTATGTATACCATGGAATACTACTATTCAGCCATTAAAAAAGATGGAGACTTTATATCTTTTGTATCAACCTGGATGGAAGTAGAACACATTCTTCTTAGTAAAGCAACATAAGAATGGAGAAGCAAAAATCCAATGTTACTAAATTCTTATATGAAAGCAGTAGATGAACCAATACAGGGGGTGGGAGGGCAGGGGAATGAGCAAGTGTGAAGAGGGGAAGAAGGAAGGGGAAGCTGGGTCTCGGTGTCTGGCACACCTCTTGGGTGTGGGGCACAAGTATAAGAGAGACTTTACCTAACAAATGCAATCAGTGTAACCTAATTCTTTGTACTTGGCAACGAATCCCAAACAATAAAAATAAATTATATATATATATAAAAAAGAGTAGGATTGTGGGGGAAAATGATATTTATGAGGCACGTAGATTTGTGTGTGAGAGAAAATTTTCATTTCCTATTTTCACTTCAAGCGATAACTGAGTAGGTGACTTTTTTTTTTTTTTTTTTTTTTTTTGAGATAGAGTGTTTTTTTGTCATCCTGGGTACAGTGCTATGGTATCATAGCACACAGTAACCTCGAACTCCTGGGCTCAAGTGATCCTCTTGCCTCAGTTGCCTGAGTAGCTGGGACTACAGGCGACTGCCACAATATCTGGCTATTTTTTAGAGATGGAGGTCTTGCTCTTGCTCAGGCTGGTTTTGAACTCCTGAGCTCAGGCAATCCACCCACCTCACCCTCCCAGAGTGCTAGGATTACAGGCCTGAGCCACTGCACCCAGCCTTATAGATGACCCTATTTTATTTAAGCAGACCCTTAAAGACAAAATAAAACAAAAGGCCTATGACCTTATTAAGGCTTTAGAAATAAGTAAACAAAATCCAACCCAATGAGCAAATAACAAAGCAATAAAAAAGAGAGGAATAATTGTTCCTACCTGAATCTCACAGGCTATCTGCACGTTAAAAATATAATGAAAAGCCTCCTCAACTGTTTCTCCAAGTGCTACCACACCATGATTCCTGAGGACCAGCACCTAAAATAGAATTCCCAGAGTGATCACTTTAAATAAGTGGCATAGCTCACACAGTATTTTATCAACAGCAGCACAACAAAAATAGCTCCTTAGACAGAAACTCTACTACATACCTTACAACTTGGCCCCAGAACTTTCTGCAGTTGAATTCGCTCCTCCTGTTCATCAAGAGATCCTTGGTAGTCATAATAGGCGACATCCCCCAGGATAAGGGACTCTTGAGAAATTGGAAGGATTCCACACTTCATGGAGGACACCTATTTGGTTGGGTGCATGCCAAGACCACAGTTTAGTTACTAAATACATTTTCATAGGGACCTGATTCTTTGGTTAGCTCAGGAAGCCCTGACCTAGTCACTGTGTTCAGACCCCCTCCCACTTTAGTTCTTTGCCTACTCCCGAACCCCCAAAAGGACTTCAGGGATACAACTCAATTTAAATGCTGTGTATGTATCAAGTATTATGAAAGAAGCTTTGCTCCAAAAAACTCAATGACCCATTTATTAAACTGATTAGTTTTCAAATCCAAATGTTATCTCTCCACTTGTTTCCTAAAATGGTAGCATTTGTTCCCAAGGGCCTTTTGCTTTTCTGGGTATGTGGAAGAGTATTTCAAATATGATTTTGGATGGCAGGGTCTGAAGGAAAGCAGATAGTAAAGCATCATGTTGGGAAAGCCATGAAAATAATACATCTTTCAAGGTCATTGTTGGTTTGGGCCCTTCATTGACTTACAGCTGCTGTTGCAAGGGTATGGATGTGTATCACACACTTCACATCAGGACGTGTTGAATAGATTGCAGCATGAGGACTGAAACCTGTATGGTCAATTTTCAAATTAGTACTTCCCTGGTCAACCACTTCTCCTATTATATTGACTTTCACCTAGAAAAAAAAAAATCAGAAAAACATTTAACTGGTACACACGTATCAATGTTCGTCTGTGTTCCATAAACTAAACCAAGGGGTGGCAAATTTTTTTATTACTGGCTGGATAGTAAATATTTCAGACTTTGTGGGCCTCTGCTACAAGTACTCAACTCAGGTGCTACTGCCATAAACAATTTGTAAAAGAATGGGTTTAGCTTTGTTCCCATAAAATTTTATTTATAAAACAGGTAGTATGCAAGAAAACTTAGTATTTAGCAAGAAGCAGTCTCTAAGAAACTAATAACTCAGGCTCTTCACTGGGAGTTAGGACAAATCTGACATTTACTGAACTGGTTGGAAATTTTCCATCTGCTAACAGTGCAGCACCCAAAGCCAATGCAGCTCTTGCTGCTCTCTAAGGTGATGGCAGTGGCTAGGAGTACAATCATGGAAAAGATAAAATGCCAGAAGGTCAGATCCTATACTCACGTTAACTGAACACTGTTTAAGTCTAGCTACAATACACACAGACTGTATGTGTTTTTAAAAGGACAACAAATTCCAGGTGTACAGGGTAGAAAAACATTCCAAAAGACTCCTTTCGAAATACGGATAAGTTAACTTGTAAGACCAACTCGTTTATTAGTCTCAACTATCCTTCTTCTTGAATGCTGAAGTTTTTCCTAAAAATCAACATAGTTTTCCAATACCTTCACTGATCACTAGTACATGTTCTTGTTTCAGTCTGTACTAAAAAGCTAAGAGCTGTCAGGAAAGCACTAGAAAGCTCAGAAAAAGAAACAAAAGGATGAAAATTATACCAAATTGGAGGCTGTAGCTTCAGAAAAAGATAGGCCTCTGGGAATTATAATAATGTGGTCTTGTTCCTTACTTATTCTTACCTGGAAAAAAGAAAAAAAACAATAGGGAATTACATCAAAGTGTTCACATTCTGTAGTTTACACATGACTATAGATATATTTACAAGGTATTATTGTAAGATTTGGGGGGGGGAGGGGGAGAAGCAGCAAAGCAAAAATTAAAGGTCTGCAGTATGAAAATATTTTTAAAAGTTTCTCCCAACACTCAAGCACTTGTTAAAAAATCCTAACATTAGTTTCTCATTTACAGAACTTATTATCTAAAGTGTTATATTTTGGGGCTCTAAGGTTGCTTAGGGTCAGCTACATTCATAAAAAATGCCAATATTATTCAACTCAATGTGGTAATGATTATAACCTTAATTTGCAACATGGAAATTAAGAGAAAATGGGCAAAGAGAACAGAATCTCTTCCTAAGGAGGACCTAAGATGGAGATGGAAGAGGGAAACCAGGGAATGGCCAGGGAAAAAGTAAAGAGGCTATTGATAGACTATACCATGTGTCTGTGCCATTTCCATCACATAATATTTTAGAACTTTCTGCTTCCAAATAGCATCTTGCCTCCAAGTGTGGCAAGCGAAAACAAAAGGATGCGAAAAATATGTTTAAAAAATAAAAGCCGTGTGTGTGTGTGTGTGTTTGTATGTGTGTTAACTTCCTTGACCCCCTCTCTTGCCTCAAATGCTTTTTAATGCCATTGATGCTCAGATATAATTAACCTGGAGAGGGACAATTTCACCATAAGGTTTCTTCCTGGACAGGTTCTACAAGGAATGGCACAGACAGTAAAGAGAAAGAAAGCCTGGGACAAAAATTGTAGCCTCTTGCTTGGAGTGAAGGTTTAAATCAGCATGTGGCTGTGATCCAGCATGCTAGATTCAGAGAATAAATCTGGAAAACTGGATGCCCTTCTAAACAAAGGTAAGAAGAGTATAGTTGCTTTATGGTTGGAATTCTATAAGAAAGGAGTTGAAAGCTAAAGAACTCACTGAGATATATGTATTTGCCAGGTGTGCCCACCCAAACAAGTCTGCAAGTCTGTACAGGCTGGCAAGTTTACAGCGAGTGAGTTTTTCTCCCTTCACATATGAGGATGTATCTGCACCAGGAAGGTCATTGATAGGTGTGACCATGCCAAGACCTAAAAGAGAAAACATTGTGGAGATTCAAGTCAAGTAGTCCCTTACCTGGAAATTAGCTGCCAGGAAGAAGCCTGTATCTAGGGGTGTTCTAGCCTTGTAAATAATAATCTGAAATTTATCACCCCATACAACATTTTATTAGCTTATCCTCTTCAGAGAGGTACACGGAGAATAAAAATAAGTATTGGCTATCTTCGATTGCCTGGTAAAGTTGCTTCATCTATCAATGACTCATACCACTGGGGAAAAATGGTTACACGACCGCAAAGGTGAAAATGTTCCTAAATACTGAGGTTATTGCCAATTTTAAGATGAAAAGCCTTCAACAGAAAGCTACTTTCCCCATATTTCTTTTTGACTTATATTCAAACACAAAAACCATTTAAGAAGGAAAAGAATGCATACAAATAGTAGTCTGCTTTCTGCCCTCTTGAAGGTCTTGAAGTAGTCATGAAATTGACCTTGGCAATTGGATCAAGTTCAACTTTTGCTCAGTCTTCATTCTCCCTAACCTCTACAACTTGACACCATTTATACTGCCTCTTGCCCAGCCTACGTTTCACTATCCTGGATCTCTTGGTCCCTTTCCTTCTGTTTCTTTTCTACTTCTGTTAAGTTCTCTACTGCCACTTTCCTCCGTCTTCTCTCTCCTGATTTTTCTTACTCTTTCTCTTCTCCTAACATTCCTTCTAATATTGATGATATTACAACTCCTGCATGCTCAAACTCTAAGTAACATTTACCTCTTAACTTTTCTTGGGGCCACCATATATAATTTTTCCCCAAGTTCTATGACTATTTTTTCACAAGTCCTTTCTTCCTTTCCTTCCCTCCCTCCCTCCCTCCCTCCCTTCCTTCCTTTCTTTTTATTTGTAGAGACAGTCTCACTTTATTGCCCTTGGTAGAGTACCGTGGTGTCACACAGCTGACAGCAACCTCCAACTCCTGGGCTTAGGCGATTCTTTTGCCTCAGCCTCCCAAGTAGCTGGGACTATAGGTGCCCACCACAACATCTGGCTATTTTTTTGTTCCAATTTGGCTGGGGCCGGGCTTGAACCCGCCACCCTTGGTACATGGGGCTGGCGCCCCACCCACTAAGCCACAGGCGCTGCCCAAGGCCCTTTATTTTTATTTATTTATTTATTTATTTATTTATTTATTTATTTGAGACAGAGTCTCACTATGTCACTCTCGGTAGAGTGCTGTGGCATCAAAACTCATAGCAACCTCAAACTCTTAGGCTTAAACAATTCTCTTGCCTCAGCCTCCCAAGTAGCTGGGACTATAGGCACTCGCCACAATGCCTGGCTATTTTTTGGTTGTAGTTGTCATTGTTGTTTGGCAGGCATGGGCTGGATTCGAACCCGCCAGCTCTGGTGTATGTGGCTGGTGCCCTAACCACTGAGCTACAAGCGCCGAGCCAGGTCCTTCCTTTTCTATACTGGAGTTCAGGCCTGCACTCACGTCTTATCCTCTACAATAAGCCTCATTCTTATCTTGTCCCTGTAGCCCTTTTCTTTGTAAATTCATTCTGCATAAAACCAATAAACTGAATTTCCTAAAACATTGTTCTTAATCTAAGAATATGAGCCCAGTAAGAACTTGTGAAGAGAAGCCCAGATTAATATTTTAATGTAAGGTCTTTTAATTTTTGAAATGTTTTAAATTAATTCGAAGAAATAGTTTTAACGTGCTAGCCATACAAAATATTATAATTTCTGACAAAATTTTAGAATCAGCCATTAATCTATTTCTTACTCTCCCCCTAAGTTTCCAATTGTAACGTCTACTTTTAAAAACACAACATAAACATTCTAGGCAAACTGGTCAATTTCTTCTTCCTGACTTCTGAATACTGGCACATGGCTTTCCTGCTGCTACGCCTTTGTACACTCCAGCCAGCCAGCCAGAATCTCCTGTAGCTCCCCGTTCCTGCCATGGAATCTAGGACACTCACAGGACAGCTTCTCTTATTATTTCTCTTTCTGACTAGTCGTCTTTCCAAGCTTTTGAAATATCCTCTTTGGGCTCTTTTCTTCTCGGCTTATACCCCACCCCTATGATTATTTAGTCAGTGTCTGTAGCTTTGAGTAATATTTCTCTATGTCCACCTGCCAAGTCTCTCTCCTAAGCTCCCAGACTGCCTTTCTGACTGCCTCAATGTCTTGGCAACTCAAATTGAGCATGCCTAATCTCCCAAGCCAAACTAGATCTCCAACTAGTCTAAGATCGCCAACTTTCTTATTTTTGGTAATAATACTATGAAATCTCCCAGTTCACTCATCACACAAAACATAGAATGGTCTTTTTAAGTCATCCTCCAACTTAAAATGGCTTCCCATCAAAGTTAAGAATAAAATCCACATTTTCCAAATATGGCTGTGATATTTATATCTAGCCATATTAAAACCAGATTTTAATATGATTTAGTCTTTGCCTGTGTTTCTGATATTTGTTCTATTGTCCCCTTAAAATACATGGTCCAGGCCATTCTCTTTATTTTTTCCCTTGAAGAGACTAAACTCATTACCATCTTGTTCTCATCTGGCACTCACCCTAGTCCCCTCGACCTGGAATGCTTTCTCTTGAGCTTGGTATGCTTCACTCTCCTTGCTATTAGGTTTCAATCTGAAGGGCACCTCCTCAGAGAGCTTTCCTCTGATCACCTGATCTAATGTAGCCACCAGGTGTTCTCTCTCACATCACCATACTGTAGTTCTCTGAAAGGCACTCCCTGTTATCTGATCATTTTATTTATGCTTTAGTCTACTTTCTATCTCCATGATAAAAGGAATCTTGTCAGTCTTGTTTATCACTGTACTCCCTGTTCCTCAAAGGGTGCTTGGCACATAAATTGTACAGAAAGTTAATCAAACTAGCTCAAACTTGAATTTTTCTGTCTTTTGGTAGAATGTTTCTCCCAGCTAGGAAACTCATTGACTTTGGAACTCATTTTTTCCCCTCACCAACCACATCTTCACATCAAACCGGTTACATAGGTAAACTTGACACTTTCTGGCTATGCTCTCTTCCTCTTATACCCACAATCATTACTCTAATTTAGGTACTTAACACCTCACATTAGGATCTTTTGAAGGTTCTTTAACGGATCTGACTTTAGTTTCCTTGTCTTTGCCAGTACTCATTTACGTTATCATCAGCAGGGTACGGTGGCGCACACCGAGAGTCCTAGCTACCTGGGAGGCTGAGACAGAAGGATCACTTGAGCCTGAGAGTTTGAGGTTGCAGAGAACTATGATCTTGTCACTGTATTCCAAGCTGGGCAACAGAGTAAGATCTGTCTTAACAAAACAAAACAAAGAAAACCCGAACAAAAAAATTCCTATAAGTTGTTACCTATCAACTCCTTTTTCACTAATTCTTTCACTGTCCATGTTGGTAGCCCTCCTCGGTCTAAACAGCACAGGCCCTCTTCATTCAGACCCATTTCTCTCTCCTCTCCCCAGGCATCTACATCCCGACTCTCACTGATGTGCCATCACAATGGTCCACTCACAGTTCTATAAATATACCTCACCTTGCCTGTTCCCACCATCATTTCCGTCATTACTCTTTTTATTTATTCCCTCTATCTGGAAAACATTTGAGTTTGCTGAAATCCTATTTATAAATCTCTAAACTGCAAAAAGAAAAAAAAAAAGGAGGGAAAGGAAGATTGACTGTAAGAAAATAAAAACATAGAAAAAATTTTCCTCTTGAGTCTGGCCTGAAGCAATCTCAAAGTTTTCTCTAGCTCTCTGTGCACCTGCCCTTGTGTGGCAGTGATTTCTGAACATATTTCAGTTGAGATGTGAACTGCTGGAGCTCAAGATCTTATAATTCTTGGTGTGCTTACAGTGTTCAAGCTCACCAAATTGGTGCTCTCATTAAACATCTGCTGAATGAATAAAATGTCCTAAGCCCTCTGTCACACCAAGCTCTAACTACTCCATTCTTTAAAACCCAGTTAGTTCAGGCCTGTCTTCTTCCATTAATTATTCTCAGTCTACTCCAGCTGATAATCAATTCTAACTATGAACACACATATTATGACTTATAAAAAATTAGATAATTTCTTAGAAACGGCTTTGTAATTTTTTCTTTTATAGTTATCATGCAGCTATACATATAGTCTTTACAACATTAGTATGTTATTTTTGGTGCACATATGGTACATCTCTTCAACTAAAATACACATTATTCTAAGTTAGAGATCATGTGGGTGTTTTTTTTTTTTGAGACAGGGTCTTGCTATGTTGCTTGGATAGCCTCAAACAATGTTCTCACCTCAGCCTGAGGAGCTGGGACTACAGGCATATGCCTACACACCTGGCTCAGGACCGTATCTTGTACTATTTTGTAATCCTCACAAATGCTTGGCTGATATGAAAAAAGCAAGCAATGCTAACACTAAGTACTCTATTAGATATTACAAACTTAAGGAACAAAACTGAGTAGAATATGCTGCTAGAGACATACAGGATTCCAAAAGAAAGATAAAATTTTAAGTTTTAAAACTCTCCAAAACTGACATACTGAGGGGAGGTGATGAAAAGCCCGAGAAAGAATTGGTCATGATGTAATCTGCAATCTGCTGTAATGCTAGTAATCCAGTTGGGTTGTGGCCTTTTTTCATCTGTTCTTGAATAAGGCATTCCAGGTCTTCTCGAAAGGCCTGTAATATACAAAAATAACCACTGAGTACATATATTTCATGTGGTGCAGAAGCACCCAAACATAATTTCTCTGATGTAATCAATCTTCCCCCCACTCCTCTTTTACATACCTTCTACCTATACTATTTGAACACAACTATAAAACATAAAATAATAAAATCAAAACATTGGAAGCAGCAGCAAGAAGCTTACTTTGGGGGAAGAAAAATCATTAGGCATTTTTAACCTCAAAGAAATGAGATATTATAATATCTACACTAGACAGGTATGGATAAAACAATTCTTTTTTTTTTTTTTTGCAGTTTTTGGCCGGGGCTGGGTTTGAACCCGCCACCTCCAGCATATGGGGCCGGCGCCCTACCCCTTTGAGTCACAGGTGCCGCCCAAAACAACTCTTATTAACATGCGACTTGCATCGAATGAAAACTACAAGGAGAGACCCTGTCCTTGCACTGCAGCGCCATCATCTAAGTTAGGACAAAGTCCCTATTTGAATGGGGCACTGCTCTGAATACAAAGTGACTCATAGCAAAAGTCTTCACTAAGAAATATTAAATCACAGATTCCATTTTATAATTTCCATGGCAATTTCTTAGTTACATAAACTCTGAAAGCAGATTAAGAAGAGTTGAGGACTAATCAGTTCCCTTTTGCAATACTATGCTAAATAAACGGTATTTCTTCCAACTTTAGGTTCCCTTTGTTCCTATTCTAGAGTTCTGCTATAACTTTTTGGGGGGTGTGGGGTAGAAGCAGAAACAGCATTTATATAAATCAAAATCCTGAACATTCAAGAGAACACATCTATTCCAGTAATCCTCAAAGTATTAGTATGATTCATCAACTGAAACGTGTCCTAGTCCTTCACATTAGTTGAAATATTGGCTTTCCTTCATACCCAACCAACACTTTATTAAATTCATCAACTGTTCTCTTGCTCATGTCTAGTTCATTCATTTTAAAGATGACGGGATATAAATCACTTAACCTTTACTCTTCCATTTGAGATTAATTACATGTATAGCACGATGCCCTGCCAGATATTCAATTCAATTTTTTTCCCCTCTCACCTAAGAGGGAGAAGGCATAAAATTATTTTGGAATCACCAGCTCCAAGAGGGTAGGTATAATCAGCTTGGAGATTGCTGAGGAAAGCTTTCTTAGAAGAGTAAGTCTGTTTTAAGTCACTAATAATTATTAGTCTTCCTCGTAAGGGTGGAAATAAGATGTGGAGTCCCTACTAAGTGCAAGCTTGCTTAGAGGATGGGTGAATAACCCAGAAGTCTAGAGGCTTTGTTTTTTTAAAATAATGGTCTAGGAGCCCAGGGTGGGAAGAAGAAATGTGGTTCCAAGAACACATGGAGGTAAATGTTAGGACCAGTTCTGACTCACAGCTATGTTGCTTAGAATAGTTGAGAAGTGTCTGAAAGAAACTGGGTGCTAGTTAATCTTGGTAGCTCAACCAGGCGCACCATGAGACATACATGTTAACTAGCCTTAGTACAGGAAGAGGTTCATCTTTCCCTGATGCACCATGGTGGCCCATATAGGCGTCTGGGTCAACAGTGAACCTACATCTCCTGTTAGACGAAGTAAGACTGCTTTTCAACAACAACCATGTGGCAGGAAAGCACAGTGGCAGTGGTGGGCTGAACAGACTCTACTGTGTGTCTCTGTCACATACACAGACACATGAATATACAACCCACACCACATGTTGGATATGGAAGTCAATGATGACCCTATTTGGACTGTATATGTCACTGAAATTCTTGGGACAGTTCAGAGGAAAGCAGAAATTCCATGAGGAAGATGCTGTACTTTCTGGTAATGAGGCAGGTAAATGTATGAGTTATTAATTTATAAAATGACTTATGGTGACCATACTTGAATCCTGAGTTCATGGAGCAGTTTACACCAGTTAATTATGGCTTTCTTTCATAAATTCAAGGCTTGTTAAATGTAAATCATTAGTGCAATTATAAAAGTTCAAAAATATCCAATTTCATTGAGTATATCTAGTTCATTTAAACATATGATTTAATCCAGAGAAAAGGTCCTATAAAATATTCTTTACAAAGTCATATTTATCAGAAAACTCCATTCATCCAAGACCCAGTGAACATAAAGTGGTTTGAGAGCTGTACATAAGATAGATGCCTTCAATACAGATGGGTAACACAAGTATTTTACCATGGTTAAGTCTGAAATGAAAAAGAACCTTCCAAATATCTTCATTTATCTTTATATAAACCACAGAAAACTTCGGGACACATGACAATGGATCAGTCTGCTTTTCTGAAACCCTATCTTCCCTTCAAAACCAAACGACTTAAACTTTTCTCAGTTCAAAGTAGCTATAATCAAAATATTCTTTAAGTTAAAAAAATTAGTGTTACCTACACTATAATAGCTCTTAAGGCAGCTTCCACAGATTAAAATAATTATAAAATAAAATATAAAAACAAATTAAATATAGGTAAGAAAAATAGAGCTAAAGAGAAATTAAAGATAAGGAGGTTAAACACAGCCAGGAAGTTAAGATACAAAGTGAATGTCATAAAATCGCTAGAGATGAGCCAACTTTTACCTAAATCCTCTGGCAGACAACATGAATCAAGACAACCTGCTCAGTGTCGTGATTTACGATGGGCTTAAGATTAAAAATCAACAAGTTGCTCAAGAGAATCCTAACTATTTATTAAACTGATGAGAAAACTAAATAAGAAAGGTTGAAAAACTTTTTGAAGCCACATAGCTAGTAAATGTCAAAGGTAAGGACACAAGTCAAATGCTCTTTTTCCAGTAGTGAAAATGCCTTTTCAATTTCCACTATGTCCCACAATATGTGACTATCATCCTAAAGCTTTGGGATATCTACAGTGTCAAAGAGGGCTATATAAGTTCTTCTGAAATCAAGTAAGGAAGAGAGGACAAATACAAATTTTCCCTTTAACGTTGGTGGATAGCTTCTATGCAGTAAAGGAAATTTTCACGTAAATGAAATCTCCCTAGCCTTTTTATGTAGTTGACACTGCTTTAACAAGTAAGAAATTTTCTAACCCAAAACGTCTGTCATGAATGTTCATAACTCATTTTTTTAGTGTTTCAAATGCTTTTGAAATACTATTCAGATAATCACGTAAGTCAAAAAATACTAAGTGTATTACTGGTGATTAAAACTGTTTCAGCTGATTTTTAAAATTTATCAGTGAACATACTAAGCTTCCACTATAATATTAAAAGAACAAAATTTTTTAATTTATCTTTATGATAAGCAATTAATCATATTTCCACTAAAGTTAATGTTAGTAAAATTAACCCTTCATGGTTGATCCATTTGAGTCACAACAAAGTCCGAGCCAGGCAATGCCTTCTTAGGCGACAAAGCTATTAAATAAATGGAATGAAGACGGCAGTCTGGAACTCTTAGTTGGGCACAGATCTTTTCCTAATTTTATCAGAGCTGTATTATATCTCTGAAACCAAATACAACTAATAAGGCAGCACGTGTGCTGTGATGAGAAATGCTGAGTAAACCTCTTTGGCTGGGTTAGAGTATCAGGTTGTAGAGGTATATAAAGGCAAAAACTACACGGCAGCACATTATGGCAATTCCGGCGTACCAGGACAAGCACTTGCCCTTCTGCAGTTAGGAATTCACCAAAGCAGAATGAGAAACTAGTTTATAAGCAGGGCAGAGAGGTCACATGTGGGGCATCTGAAGTCACATTAGCCAATAGTTCCTTAGAGTTTCCACTAGAGAAGAGCCAGGTTAAAAGAACTACAACCAATTGGAATCTAAGGAATTATGATTATAATCTTCAAAATGTTTCCACAAAAGCACAATATGCTTTAAATTAGCAATTTATATAATTTCCACAAAGATCAATACCTATGTGCAAGGCACTGCACAACATACTTTTATGTTATGTCATTAAATTGTCACGGTAACTACATTAGGTATTTCCCCTATTTTAGAAACAAGGAAACTGAAGCTCAAGTTAAGTGAATTTCCTAATGTCACACAGCTCATCAGTAGTGGGTGAAGCAAAGATTTGAACCTAGATCCAAAACAAGTACATATATGCACATAAATATGTATAAAAAATTTTGGAGCCAGGCTCAGTGACTTATGCCTATAATCCCAGCCTCTCAGGAAGCTGAGGCAGGAGAATCATTTGAGCCCAGGAGTTCAAGGCTGCCATGAGCTATGCCTTGTACCCCTGTTCTCTAGTCTGGGTGACAAAACAAGACTGTCTTCCAAAAAAAACTGGTAGCAATGAATTAAAACTGGAAATGATAAGGAAATGTACTGACCCCCTCACTTAGGTGAAAGTAGCTTGGTACTCTCAAATTTCCAAAATCTGCAGGTACAGGGCTTTGTCTACCATGTACTTCAATGCTCTGGTCTAGCCTATGAGGTACATTCAACGTCCTCTGATTACAAACTTACACTTCTCCATCCTTGCTCATTCTATTTCATCTAATGTAAGTACTGGCTTCCACAGGTGCTCCTCCTAATGAATTCTTAACCTTTATTCAACATTCATCTTAAATACCACCTATTCCTAGAAGTCCCTCCTAGTCACCCCAGTTAGGAGGGGTCTCTATATTTCTTCTCTTCCATATCTCACTCTGAATTCTTAACATTCCCCTAAACTACTCAGAGAGTACCTATCATATCATTGTGACTGGTTATGTATTTTTCGCTACTCTATCATAATATCTTGTTGGCTAAACTGTGTCTTTTACATTTCTAGATTCTGAGCGTATGCTTCAGTGCCCAATTAATAAAATTGTAAGTTAGATTTTCTTTTTCTTTTCATTAACTCATTCAAGATAGAAGAATCTGATCTCAATCTTAACTAAGTTAATGATAGCAAAGATTCATTTCATAGGTTATTAGCTAGAAAATAGTTTTATCGCTCTGTCACTCAAACAGAAATTCCTCCTGTGTAATTAGGTCAATCATCCATTAGGTGAAATTAATTTTCTTTAAGTAAAAATCCATCTTCTCTGAGTATTATAAATTTGTAAAAAGTCATTTAATTCTTTAACTCAAACAAAGGTACAAAAAGTATGGTCAAAAATAATCAGGTGAAAAGCAAAATGTTTAAGTTTTGGGGCACCTTAAAATCTTAGCTGAATCTCATGCCCTTTTATTTTATATTAATACATCTCCTATCAAAGACTATAAACTTTGAAATTGTACTATGTGGACAAAAGTAAACTTTTTTTAAAAAAGAATTTATTTATGTATGTATGTATGTATTTATTTATTTATTTAGAGGTAGAGTTTTACTTATTAACCTTCAGTAGAGTGCCATGGCATTACGGGTCACAGAAACCTCTAAATCCTTGGGCTTAGACAATTCTCTTGCCTCAACTTCCCCAGTAGCTGGGACTACAGGCACCTGACACAATGCCTGGCTATTTTTTTGTTGCAGTTTGGCCGGGGCTGGGTTTGAACCTGCCACCCCCGGTATATGGTGCTGGCGCCTTATCCACTGAGCCACAGGCGCCGCCCAAAAGTAAACTTCTAAAAACACAAACGATTTAGAGATTTGAGATTTATATTATCATTAAGTACACCTATATTCCTGTAAAGTAAACTATAAACCACAAGTAGAATTAATTTGTGACACCAGATCTTAAGTTTCTATACCCAAAATAAGAACTTTCAGGAGAAAGTGGAAATAGATGAAATATATTTTTAGGTCACAGAAAAGACGAACAATTTGACAAAGGAAACTGACCTGATATAGTTATTTCAGTTAATGCTAAAAAAATTTAAAAAACAAACAAAAAAAAACTTAGGAAATTCAGATAACAGAACACTGATAAACATCAGAGGTGGATTTTAAATATTCACATCTGGATGCTCTACCTCATAATTACTAGAGAAGAAAATTGAGACAAAAAGAAAAAAAAAAAAAAGATTACAGATTGCTGTTCCCAAGACACCCTGCAATTATGTTATTAGATCTCTCCTAAAGTGAGATTAGTAGTGTAACAAACTTACTTAGAATTTCTCCATTAAGAAATGTATTCATTTGGAAATAGAATATCACTGGCCCCGTTGAAAGGAGAAAAAACAAACCAAATTTTCTTTTGGATGGTGTCTCTCCTATATCTAAGTCTTAATTATCATGAAACTAAAGGTGAGAATTATATCTTTTCCTGAAGCTGGTATACAATAAAAAAGTAAATGAAGTTAATAATGTCCAAAGTGACTAGATAAATCATGGTGATTTCTACCAACTATTCTAATTAAGGCACCCTGTTAAAGGGAATTATAGCACCCTTAATTCCAGTAATAGTACTGGAATACTATTCCTTTACTAAGTAAAGGAAAAATATTTAGGATAGCCTAAATATACCTGGTTTTGAAGTTTCCCCTCCTTTCACAACTTTACAGCATTGGACAGTGTTATCTTATTAAAAGATTTTAGTAGGTCACGTGCCTGGGCTTACACCAACCAAACTCCTATTGTCTCATTTTACAGAATAACACAGCACACTTTTGTCAACTAGTCCAAACCAAACTGCTTCCTATGGTGGTAAGGCTTAAGAAGCCCGCTGTTTTCCCTATTAAGCAGTCAAGTCCAGTAGGAGCTTGACATTCAAGTGTTTAATGTCTCAATGCCCACCCAGCTATTTGCATATCCATCCATGAATTCAGAACATAGTAAATTATCTACTGTGTTCAATTCTACCTGCTAGTTTTTAATGTATGTATGTGTGCTTCATTAACTTTGATAAAGCATCACTTAATTCCACCAGTTTGTCACAGACACTACATTTTGACAAAAGGAAACAAATTACAACCTAAAGTCTCTACAGACATCACATATGAGGAGTACATTGATCAAAGAGAATTTGTAGATTCTCTATTGCATTGACAAAATCTCAAGCTGAATTGCCGTATATACTCGAGTATATACGGTAGTTTACTTACTGGTATTTGATTTTTAAGATCAATATTTTCTTAAAAAACTTAAATAAGAAGAAAGGTTATGAAATTCCTAGAAAGAAGTAATAGTTGAGGGTTAAAATGAAACAAATTTTTTATTCTCTTCTCAGCTCAAAGCAATAAGGTGCTATTTTTGCCACCCAAATTTATGTTTACACCAAAATGTCCTGTGATAGGAAACTCTTCCCGAGTGGGGTTAATGTGAGCAAGAGAATTTGAAGATGAATAAAGCAATAAAGAAATATATGGATGTAATTTTTTCATTGTTACTGAATGCCATAAATGGTATATTCAGTTAAGGGTGTGAAATGTGGAGTTTAAATTCTGACCCCACCATTTACCTAAGCTGTAAAACCTTTGGTGAGTTATTTAGTGTCTCTAAGTTTCAGTTTATTCACTTGTAAACTAGGGACTTTGAGGATTAAAGAATATCATATACACATAATAGATGCGTGGCACAAAATAAGTACTTAATAAAAAAATATTATACTTTGTTTTTATCTCCTGATTTCCTTTCTTCCCAAATGAACTGAAAATTTGAATACAAGACACATACATTTGTCACTTTCAAATCAATATCTTGGATTCTGATCTTAATTGGTTATAGATTTTGTCTAATACAGTGAACATCAACATTCACAGGAGACCCACAACATTTTTAAGAGAATTATATTGAGAGATACACTGCAAAGCTTGGGCTGAGAAGAACGAAAAGTACAAGAGGAAAACAGGCCTTTAGATCCCCCAAACCTCTCTATAAGAAGAAAGCAGACTGAGAAAAACAAGTTGCAAACACAGGCTACCTTCCTAGGAAAATAAAGGATGATTCAGATGGTGGAATGAACCATCGAGAGTCACTGAGTCACCACTGGTAAGCAGTAGGACTGAGTTCTTGCCAAGGAACTTCCAAACATTTACCCAGATAGATTTCACAACTGCTCTGGACCACTCATTCTTTTGTATCATCTACTTTTCTCCTTTTTGAATAGGAACGTCTATAGCAATGATCTTATACCCATCCTGCCACTGGGTGTGTGTGGGCAGATAACTTGTCTCTGTAGTTCACAGGTCAATAGACTAAGAGGAACTTGTTTGAGAAGCTGTACTTAAGTAACTACACCCTAATGACGGTCATCTGCACCTGGACCAAATCTAGATAATGAGACTCTAAATTCAATAGTGTAATAGCATAAGACTTTTAGGAAATGTTAGGGAGAGTGTGTGTGGGAGCAAGAACAATAAATTGTGGCTAAAGGCAGACTGTAGTGCTTTTAAAATAAAACCAGCTGAGTGAGATAGTCCTAGCTACGTGGGAGGCTGAGGCATGAGGACTGCCTGATTGCTTGAGTTTGAGGGTGTAGTGTGCTAACGATCACACTTGTGAATTCAGCCACTGCATTACAGTTTGGGCAACACAATGAGACCCTGCCTCTAAAGGAGAAAAAAAAAAAAAAAAGAGTAAATTGTGACCAGAGAATGAACAATTCTCCCCTCAAAAGGTAGAGCTTAATTTCTCTCCCCTTGAGTACAGGCTTTGTGACTCACTTCTAACTAATAAATATGGTAGAGGGATGATGTGTGTGATGTCTGAGAGATTAGCTCATAAGCAGCACTGTAGGATGCTTTTCTTTGTATACTTGTTCTGGAGGAGAACACTCTAGCAGCCTTGAGGAGAATTGCCTCAAATCTGTCTCCCTGACCAACTGAGAGGAGAGGCTTTATAATGGGCTCAGGAAAGTGGGTGTTGGGGCAGGTGGTGTTGGAAGCCACATGTGTAGGGGGCCTAATTCTTCAGAAGTCACAGGTTGGTGGTGGACGGTGAATCTTGCTGGTGTTATCCTGTGAAGAGTATGCCGTTTCTGGGAGACAACTCTAAGGGTCAGCAAGTAATTTTCTCATGAGTAGCACCACTAAACCCAGGATATTGTAAACAGAAATCCTTCCTATTGAAATGTCTGTAGTATAACTATAAAACCAGTATCAAGGAGAGAGAGCAAGATGGCGGCCGAGTAACAGCTTCCTTGCATCTGGGCACCGTGAGTCTGGGAAGATAGGACTCCAGGCATCTCTGGCTGGTGGGATCTGCCTATAATCATCCCTGTGAGAATACAGGGAGTCAGTGAGAGACTTCTGGACCCCAAGAGGAAGACAAAAACAGTGGAAAACTGGTAAGTGGTCATGTGTGTTCAGTCGGTCTAAACCTGCTGGCAACTGTAAGTACGGTAGCAGCCAGACTGCAAACCGGGAAGGCCTTACCTGTGAACTGTTTTGGTGTCTTTCTTTGGATGTGGCACTCAGTTGAACTGCCTTGGGGAAAGCTTGAGCAGGAGTGAACTCTGGCCATTGTCTAGGGCCCCAGTCTGAGCCACTGAGCCAGATGGAGCTAACAAGTGTTTGGCTGTGGGCCACAGGGAGCCATTGGGAGAGAACTGCCCCAGCAAGCTCCACCCTCAGGGTCACAGAGCAAGAATCCCAAGGGAGCTGGAAACCTAGTAACTGAGTAGCCTAAAAGCGGGGACGGAGCCGCCTTACAGCCCTAACCCTCAGGGGCAGAGTGAGACTGGTTTTGGCACACTGGGTAAGAGGATAGCCACTTCAGCAGGGATTCCAGCGACAAGCACTTTCCTGGGAAAGCTTCTACTCAGCAAGTTTACAAGTTTAAAGTCCCTTTTAAGAGGGCTAAAGAGAGATTTAGGGTGTGTACCCGTTGGGGTTTGAGAAATCAGCGGCCTCCAGCCGTATCAGCACTGTGATTAACATCTCATACCCCAGAAGACCACGTGTTGCCAGGACAATATTTAACAACATATATACACTGCTTTGTTTTTGGTTGTGAGTTTTTTTTTGTTGTTGTTTTTTGTTTATTTTTATGTTGTTGTTGTTGTTGTTGTTTTTAATTTCAACCTTTTCCATACAGATTTTTTTTCTTTCTCAATTTTTCTAGTTTAATTACAATTTCCCATTGCTGCCCTTTTTAATAACTAGAACTTCATTTTTGCTAGTGTTTCTACCCCTATTATTTGGTTTTTCACCCAATTTTATCCCGTAAAGTTTTTTGTTTGCTTCTTTTGGTTTGGTTTATAGCATTTTTGTCTTTCCTCTCTACTTGGTGGAGGTGGGGTACTGTGTCTGATCAGGTTAGCAAAGAGCTGCTGACCTCAAGGGAACCACCCAACTGGGCACCCCCAGAAGATGTTTCTTTTTTTTTTTTTAAGGTTGTGTCAAAGTACCTTACTGTACACCTATATTGCTCTGTCTCCCTCTTTCTGTGCCTCTCTTCTTTTTGTCAATATTCCTTTTACCCACCCCCTCTCCTTTCTCTATTTTCTTTTTGCTCGTTCCTCCTTTCTTTCATCCCTTTCTTGCTTTCAACTTTCTCATTGTTCTGGTCCTGTACCAAAAGGACTCATTGAAACCTTAGTCCACAGGTACGGGAACTTAAAGAGCAAGAGGAAGTGGAAGGTAAATTAGGGCAAGGAAACAGATAAAAGAAATCACTCATGAGGAAGAATCAGCAGAAAACTCCAAGCAACATAAAGAACCAGTCCAGAACAACCCCGCCAAAGGACCATGAGGTAGCTACTGCAGAGGATTCCATCTATAAAGAAATGTTAGGAATGTCAGAAAGGGAATTTAGAATACACATGATGGAAACAATCAAAGAAATGATGGAAACAATGATGAAGGAAACTGCTAATAAAGATTTCCAAAAGGAAATCCAAAAACAGAATCAAATAAGAGATGAACGATATGAAGAATATAGAAAGGATATAGCAGAGCTGAAGGAACTGAAGCAGTCAATTAGGGAACTTAAAGATGCAATGGAAAGTATCAGCAACAGGTTAGACCA
>CAUYPK010068112.1:0-10497 GCA_963574355.1 Loris lydekkerianus | reverse complement strand
TTTTGGATGCCCTCTCAGATTAGGATTAAATATCTATTGATTTGACTTTATTAGTGTTTGTAAGCTGTTGTCTTCCTAAAGGGAGGGGCCTGCTGGCCGCTTGGCCAGGCAGGGAAGAATCTCCATGGCAGAGTCTGTGGTTCCCAATTACCTCCCAGATATAGCAGTTCGTCACCTCACTGTGCATCTCTAGCTGAGCTTCTCACACCAATAATCCAGTCTGGGAATGTCCAGACACCCCTTCTTCTCTCCTGATGGCTCGGGAGAGGTGGGCTACACGTCTGTCCTGTATGCCATCATGCTCCACCCCCCTCTAGATTATCATTTAATCTTTGATAAACCCAACAAAAAACATGCAATGGGAAAATAATCTTTACTTAACAAATGGTGTTGGGAGAATGTGTTATCTACATGTAAAAGAATGAAACAAGACTTGCACCTCTTATCATTGACAAAAATTGATTCTCACTGGATAAAAAATTTAAATTTAAGACATGAAACAATAAAAATTCTAGAAAAGAGTGTGGGGAAAACACTTGAAGATACTGGCCTGGGAATAAACTTTATGAGGAAGACCCCTCTAGCAATCAGCAACACAAAAAATAAATAACTTGGATTTTAGTAAGAACTAAAACCTAAATTCTACCAATGGAAGAATGATGCTGTGGTTTGAAAGTATATTTCCCCCTCAAATTCACATGTTGGAATCTGAGACCCAATGTGTTAGTTTTATGAGGTAGGGCCTTTAGTAGGTGATTAAGTCAAAGCATTCTGTCCTTTATGGGATTAGTATCGTTATAGAGGGCTTGAGGGAACTAGCGAGGCCCTTTTGCCCTCTGCCTTCTGCCGTGCAGGATGCAGGTGCCAGCATGGAGACACACAGTCTCCATGACACACAGGGTTCAAGCTAAAAAGTTTTTCAAAGCTAAGAGTACCACAAACAAAGCACAGAGATAGCTTTCAGAATGGGAGAAGATTTTTACATGTTATGAATATGACAAAGGCCTGATAACTAGAATCTACAGAGAACTCAAGTTAAACAAAAGTACAAACAACTCTCTATATAAGTGGGCAAGAGATTTAAACAGAAACTTCTCTGAGGATGACAGACAAATGGCCCACAAACACATGAAAACATGCTCATCATCTTTAATCATCAGAGAAATGCAGATAGAGACCACTCTAAGATATCACCTAACCCCAGCAAGATTAGCCCACATCACAAAATCCCCAAACTTCAGATGCTGGTGTAGATGTGGAGAGAAGGGAACACTTCTACACTGCTGGTGGAACTGCAAACTAATACAGCCTTTTTGGAGAGAAAGACAGAGAATCCTCAAAGATCTAAAAGTAGATCTTCCATTTGACCCTGCAATCCCATTATTAGGGTATCTACCTAGAAGAACAAAAATCATTTTAACACAGACATTTGCACTAGTATGTTTACTCCAGCTTAATTCACAAACAAAAGTCATTTTAACAAAGACATTTGCACTAGTATATTTACTGTAGCTCAATTCACAATTCACTGTTGTGGAAGCAACCTAAGTGCCCATCAACCCATCAACAAACTGTGGCATATGTATACCATGGAATATTATTTAGCCATTAAAGAAGATGGAAACTTTACATCTTTTACATTTACCTGGATGAAGTTGAAATAGATTCTTCTTAGTAAAGTATCACAAGAGTGGGAAAATAAATATCCAATGTACTCCATGAAATCATGTAAAATCAATATATAAACAATTGCATGATCATAAGAACAATAAAACACTGATATAGTCTAGTTTGGGGACAGAGGGAAGTGGGAGAGGGGAGCAGGGAGGAGGTCTGGCAGAAGGAGGGAGGGCATGAGGTGGGATCTCACCTAATATGCACATTGTAAGGGTGTGTAACATGCCCCCTGGGTGAGGGGGTCTTCTACTTATAGAACTTTACCCTGGAAGTAAGAACAATGTAACCTAAAAATTGTACCCTCATATTAATTTGAAAAAATAAAAAAAACTCAAAAAATGCATAAATAATATTTCTAAACCAGAAAAAAATATGGAAAGGAAATACTCACCTACATTTTTTCACATTGTTTCAGATAAGTTCTGCTTTACTTCTGAATGTAAGTTGTATGTTAACCTGTGACATAAATCCACTACAATTGTGTCCTACATGTCATTCTTTCCAAGGGTTCTTACTCCCATCTCCTCTGTGAATTCTGTCAGTGAGCAATAATTAATTCACTGACTCTGTAGATACATGTATTCCTTCCTGTTAAAAAGCTATTAAAAAAAAAAAAACTAAATAAATTAAAAAATAAATAAATAAATAAACTTTTTTTTTCCCCAAAGGTAAATAATTTTCCCTGGAATTCTACTATCCTTACCAAAGCATCCTAACAAAAGCAATCAAATATTAAAAAAATAAAGTCAGGAGGTGAAGCATGATGGAGGACAGGAAAGATGTTTAACTCAGCTCTCTTGGAACAACAGTTGAGAATGAGCGGGCTAGATCATTCCCAGTATGGAATATTGGTGTGGAGTAGCAATTTGGGGTGTTCAGCAAGATGGTGGATTACTGGATTTAGAGGGTAATCTGGAGCTATGGAGACTGCCAGGAAAGGTTCTGCACAGTGGCTGCGAGATTGGTGTAGTGTAGACCCCTAAGTGGAATTAGGTGGCTAGAGTGGGGAGTTGTCTGGTGCGGCACCACCATGGTTAAGTGGCAAGAGGACACTCAGACAGGAAAGATCCCAGATAGGAAGAGGCCATTGTTTTAAAATTTTGGAGATGGTGGTCACCGCAGGCATCTTTCCAGGTGGGCCAGGCACAGTGATTTGAGCTTTACCTGCAGACAGTTGTCCTACACTTGGAACTGGCCCAGGATATCCGCACTTCACAGGAACTGTTGCAGGGAGAATTTGTGAAACCTGCCTATGAAGATTTTTTTTGAGATTGGTGGAATCAACAGTTTGGCAGGGTCTAAGGGCCAACCAGGTAATCAGGCAAATACCAAGAACAACCTAAGCCAGGAAACATGTATAAGCCTGGGAACCATTCATGGCGCCACCTCGCGTGCAGAAAGTATATCGCAACACAAATATATTCCTACTAAAGTTGATTCCTACAGCATACATATAGTCATATGTTTATATATATATAAATAATTTTGTTGCCTTTGTTATTTTTCTTTGCTTGTTCTTTTTGCTTTTTTTCCTCTTTTTTTTTTATTTTTAAACAGAGTCTCACTATGTTGCCCTGTGTGGAGTGCTATAGCATCATAGCTCATGGCAACCTCTAACTCTCTTGGGCTGAGTGATTCTCTTGCCTCAGCCTTCCAGGTGGCTGGGGATGAAGGCACCCACCACTGTACCTGGCTGCTTTTTGGTTATGGTTGTCACTCACTGTTGTTTGGCAGGCCCTGGGCCAGGTTTGAGCCTACCAGCTCTGGTGTGTGTGGCTAGTGCCATGGCTGCTGGGCTACAGTTGCCGAGCCCTCCCCTTCCCCTATGGTTGCTTGGAGTGCTTACATCAGGCTATTTGAGGGTTTTGTTTTTTGTTTTTGTTTTTGTTTTGAATTGTTTGTGCATCTGTTTGTTTGTTTTGTTTCAATGTGCCTTATGTTCTGCTAAGTCCTCGGGTTGGCTATTTTCCCTAACTCCAATTTTTACATTCAACAAGAGCAAAGGGGAGTGGGGGATGACAGCCAATTGAAGCCAACATTCAACAGAAGCTCCTGTCCACAGGGAGAGATAACAGTCAGAAAGAATCCAACAAAGCTGAAGGATGGGAGCAGACCTAAGAGATGAGGTTGAGAATTGCACATCTTCTCTGCTGCAGCAAGCTGCGACTCCAAGGAAACAAATTTCAGGTACAGAACCCACCCCAAAGAGGATGTGTGTCTGTCCCCTCCCTCAATAGAGTTGCTTGCTTGCTGTGGGATCTCTACTAGTGAGCGGTGAACTGAGGTCCTCTTCTCTCACCCCACGGGAGTGGGTTGCTGGAGCTGAGACTCCTTCTCCAGAGAGTCCCTGCTGTGATCCTGGGCATTCCTTTGTCTGGCATGAAGGTTGAACAAATATTTTCCCTGCCACTTCGAATTCGAAGTCCACCCTTCCCCCTGGCCTGGTGGTCTAGAAGCCCAATCTCTGCAGAGACTGGAACATTTGTGGTTCTTTGGTAAGACTGGGTATTGCATGGTCTGAGGTATTGCAGATATGCTGTAACTGTGAATCCAGAAACAGTACAAAAAGACACAGGGGAAAGTCTCTAGCTTGGCTCTGAGAAAGTACAACTCAGCAGTGGGCAGAGGCTTGTGTCTCAGCACAACTGGTGGAGGCTCAGGAACCACTGAGGCATGGGAACCCAAGTGGAGACACCTCCCACCTAGCAGCAGCAATAATAGAGCAATTCTGTTTGGGTCAAATTTTGGAGAGACACCTCCCCAATTCCGTGGACTGCCAGAGGGAACTCGACCTGGCACTGCAGGGATACAAGGAGCAGAGTGGCAGGGGCAGAGCACAGTCTCTGAGGGTGAAAAACATTTGCTGCTTTGTTAACCTCTGGTTTGGAATGAGCTCAGGTGGAACACTCTCTAGTTTCCACTGAGCATCCAAAGTAAACAGACTTCAACTCTCTTAGCCAGCTGGTGGTAGAGTGTGCTCACTTGGCCGATGAGGCATTGACTTCCCTCTGACTCTGGCAGGCCCAGATTTCTGGTGTATTTGCTCATTGGAGGGAACTGGGCCACAGCCCCGTGGGACTATCCTGTGCCTGGTGTGAAGGAGGTGCAAGGGACGAAGGAGGCACCAGTCCCCCTGGACTATTTTGCTGGGAAGGCCTTTCTGATTCCACAAGGCAACGGAGTGAGTTACACTTGAGCTGCCAGTGAACCCCCACTACCTAGATGCTGAAGACCTTTTGAAATCTCCCACCTGATCTGTGTTTGTGTTGACTAGGACAATTGGTTTAGAACTCTTGACCTAGGCCAATCACCCAGGAACCCAACAAGGTTGTACCCTGGTTGTGTTGTTATGGGAGTGTGGGATTTTCCTCTTCCAGTTGTTGCCTGTGAGGGGACAGGGTGTCTTAGTTGCTTATATATCTCCACAGCTGAGATTTCAGCTCAAAGTCATTCATTCACTAGGATTGGACAGAGACTACCTGAAACAGGTCAGAGCCATCTAGCCCCACCACATCAAGGAGGTCTTCAGAATGTCAGGCTGTAGTACTGAATGAGACCTTTGTAAAGCTCCAGGGGAAAAGCCACAATCACCAGTCCCTGTTCTTTGGTAAAGGGATGGTTAATTACAACTCTACGAGCCCTCAATTCAATTTCACCTTACCAGCTTCTCTAGCCAAATGGTGAAAAATAATCATGGGGTAGAATTGGTGTAAAAACTCTGGCAACATGAATAATCAGTATAGATCAACTCCCCCAAGGAATGACAAAGGAGACACAACAGAAGATCCCATTCATAAACAAATAGCTGAGATATCAGAAATCAAATTCAGAATTTGGATTGCAAATAAGATTAAAAGAATGGGAGTAAAGATGGAATCAGAAATTCAAGTAGCAATTCAAAAGTTGTCTTAAGAATTCAATTAATTCAAAGACAAAGATTTTGGCACATTGAGGCAAGAACTTGCAACCCTCAAAGATCTAAGAAATACAGTAGAATCCCTCAGTAACAGAATGGAGCAGGCAGAAGAAAGAATTTCTGACATTGAAGACAAAGCTTTTGAATGCTCCTAATTGCTCAAAGAGGAACAGAAGTGGAGAGCAAAAAGGGATCATTCCCTGGGAGAATTGTGGGACTGTTCCAAAAGAGCCTTATAGGAATCCCTGAAGGAGAAGATGATGGTCCTAAAGGCACAGATACTCTACTCCAAGAGATAATGGAGGAGAACTTCCCAAGCATGGCAAAAGACATTGAAATTCAGGTAGCAAATGGTTTTAGAACCCCAGCACAACTCAACCCAAATAAAGCATCTTTATACACATTGTAATTAACTTTGCCAACATTATATAAAGGAGAAAATCCTGCAAGCAGCCAGACATAAGAAAATCATAATATGCAAGGGGAAGAACATTAGAATGACTGCAGATCTCTCTGCTGAAACTTTTCAAGCCAGAAGAGGATGGTCATCGACCTTTAGACTCCTAAAACAAAATAACTTTCAGTCCAGGATCCTTTATCCAGTCAAATTGAGTTTCATTTATGATGGAAAAGTTAAATACTTTAATGACATACACATGTTGAAGTAATTTTCCATAAGCAAACCACCTCTTCAGGATATGCTCAGACCCATCCTCCATAATGACCAGCATAATGCTCTACCACCAAAGTAAACTCACTCTTAAATTTTTAATCAAAACCCAATTTCCACAGTGGTGAAAAGATTTAAAATGTCCACTGGACTTCCAAAAAACTTGACACCCAAAATATTACCATGCTTATCAATACTTTGAATTAATGTGAACAGCTTAAATTGTCCTCTTAAGAGGCACAGGTTGGCTGACTGGATACAAAAACTCTGGCCAGATATCTGCTGCATACAAGAATCTCATCTTACCTTAAAGGATAAATATAGACTCAGGGTAAAGGGATGGACATCTGTAATCCAGGCAAACAGAAATCAGAAAAAAGCAGGGGTGGCAATTTTATTTGTAGATACATTAGGCTTTAAACCAATAAAAGTAAGGAAAGACAAAGATGGTCATTTCATATTTTTTAAGAGAAACACTCAACATGATATGTCAATTATTAACATTTATGCACCCAACCAGAATGCTCCTCAATTTATAAGGGTGACCCTAACAGACATGAACAATTTAATATCTTCCAGCAACGTAATAGTTGGAGATTCTAACACCCCTTTGGCAGTGTTGGATAGATCTTCCAAAAATAAACTAAGCTAAGAAATATTGGACTTAAATTTCATCACACAACAATTGAATTGAACAGACATCTACAGAACATTTCATCCTAACAAAACTGAATACACATTCTTTTCATCAGCCCATGTAACATCCTCCAAAATTGATCACATTTTAGGTCACAATTCTATCTTCAGCAAATTTTAAAGTATAAAAATTATTCCTTATATTTTCTCAGATCATCATGCAATAAAAGTTGAACTCACCAGTAACAAGTATCTGCATGCTCATATGAAGACATGGAAACTAAATAACCTTATGCTGAATGATAGCTGGGTCATAGATGAGAATAAGAAGGAAACTGCCAAATTTTTGGAACAAAACAATAATGAAGACACAAATTATCAGAACCTGTGGAATACTGCAAAGGGCACAGAGGGAAATTTATAGTGTTGCAAGCATTCCTCAAGAGAACAGAAAGAGAAGAAGTCGATAATTTAATGGGACATCTTAAGCAACTGGAAAAGGAAGAACATTCCAACCTGAAACCCAGCAGAAGAAAAGAAGTTAACTAAAATTAGCGCTGAATTAAATAAATTGAAAACAAAAGAAATATTCAAAAGGTAAAAGAATGAAAAAGTTGGTTTTTTTGAAAAATTCAACAAAATTGATGAACCTTTGGCCAACTTAACCAAAAATAGAAAATTAAAGTCCCTCATATCATCAATCAGAAATGACAAAGGCAAAATAACAACAGATACCTGAGAAATTCAAGGAATCCTTAACGAATACTACAAAAATATGAAAAATCAGAAATATGAAAATCTGAAAGAAATTGACCAATACTTGGAAGCATTCCAACTTCCTAGACTTAATCAGAAAGAATTGGAAATGCTGAACATATCTATATTAAGTACTGAAATTGAATGAACTATATGAAATCTCCCAAAAAAGAAGAGTCCGGGACCAGATGGCTTCACATCAGAATTCTACCAAACCTTTAAAGAGAAACTAGCACCTGTATTACTTAACATTTTCCAAATATCAAAAAAGAAGGAATATTTCCCAACATATTCTATGAAGCTAATATCATCCTGATCCCCAAACCAGGAAAAGACCCAACAAGAAAAGAAAATTATAGACCAACATCATTAATGAGCATAGATAAAAAAACATTCAATAAGATCCTAGCAAACAGAATCCAACAACACATCAAATGAATTATACACCATGACCAAGTGGGTTTCATCCCAGGGTCTCAAGGTTAGTTCAACATACATAAATCTATAAATAATAATACATCATATAAACAAACCAAAATACAAAGATGATATGATTCTCTAAATAGATGCAGAAAAAGCTTTTGACAATATCCAGCATCCTTTCATGATCAGAACACTTAAGAAAATAGGTATAGAAGGGACTTTTATTAAACTGATAGAGGCCATATACAGCAAACCCACAGCTAATATCATATGAATGGAGTAAAATTGAAAACATTTTCACTCAGATCAGGAACCAGGCAAGGTTGCCCATTGTCTCCACTGTTTTATAACATTGTAATGGAAGTCTTAGTCATTGAAATTAGGCAAGAAAAAGTGATCAAGGGTATCCAAATAGTGTCAGAGGAGATCAAACTTTCACTCTTCACAGATGATATGATTTTATACCTGGACAATCCCAGGGACTCAACTAGAAAACTCTTAGAAGCAATCAAGGAATACAGTAGCATCTCAAGATATAAAATCAATACTCACAAATCAGTAGCTTTTATATATACCAATAATAGTCAAGCCAAAAAAAACAGTCAAGGACTCTATTCCCTTACAGTTGTGCCAAAGAAGATGAAATATTTGGGAATTTACCTAACAAAGAACATGAAAGATCTCTATAAAGAGAATTATGAAACCCTGAGAAAAGAAATAGCTGAAGATGTTAACAAATGGAAAAACATACCATGCTCATGGCTGGAAAGAATCAACATTGTTAAAATGCCCATATTACCCAAAGCAGTTTACAAATTTAATATAATCTCTATCAAAGCACCACCATCATACTTTAAAGATCTGGAAAAAATAGTACTTCATTTTATATGGAACCAGAAAAAATCTCGAATAGCCAAGACATTACTCAGACACAAAAACAAATCAGGAAGACTCACACTACCAGACTTCAAACTAAACTATAAATCTATAGTGATCAAAACAGCATGATATTGGTACAAAAATAGAGAGGTAGATGTGTGGAACAGAATTGAGAACAAAGAGCTGAACCCGGACACTTATCATCATTTGGTCTTTGATAAGCCCATCAAAAATATAAATTTGGGGAAAGATTCCCTATTTAACCAATGGTGCTGGGAAAACTGGCTGGCAACTTCTTGAAGACTGAAACTAGACCCAGAACTTTCACCATTAACAAAAATTGGCTCTCATTGGATAAAAGATTTAAACTTAAGACATGAAACTATAAAGATTCATGGAGAGAGTGCAAGAGAAACACTTGAAGAAATCAGCCTGGGAGAATACTTTATGAGGAGGACCCACAGGGCAACTGAAGCAACACCAAAAATACATTACTGGGATCTGATCAAACTAAAAACTTCTGCACAGCCAAGAACACAGTAAATAAAACAAACAGACAGACCTCAGAATGGGAGAGGGTATTTGCAGGCTATGCGTCTGACAAAGGTTTGATAAACAGAATCCACAGAGAACTCAAACTTATTAATAAGAAAAGAACAAGTAGGGCAGTGCCTGTGGCTCAAGGAGTAGGGCATCGGCCCCATATACCAGGGGTGGTGGGTTCAAACCTGGCCCTGGCCATAAACTGCAAAAAAAAAAAAAGAATAGTAAAGAACAAGTAATACCATTTCATTGTGGGCAAGGGACTTGAACAGAAGCTTCTCTGAAGAAGATAGGTACATGGCCTACAGACACATGAAAACATGCTCATCACCTTTAATCATCAGAGAAATGCAAATCAGAACCACTTTGAGATATCTAACTCCAGTAAGATTAGCCCATATCACAGAATCCCAAAACCAGAGCTTGGTGTGGATGTGGAGAAAAGGGAACACTTCTACACTGCTGGTGGGAAAGCAAACTAATACATTCCTTTTGGAAAGATGATTGGAGACCACTTAGAGATCTAAAAATAGACCTGCCATTTGATCCGACAATTCCTCTACTAGGTATATACCCAGAAGACCAAAAATCACATTATAAGAAAGATATTTATACCAGAATGTTTATTGCAGTCCAATTCATAATTGCTAAGTAATAAAAGAAGCCCTAGTGCCCATTGACCCATGAATGGATCAATAAATTGTGGTATATGTACACCATGGAATATTATGCAGCCTTAAAGAAAGATGGAGTCTTTACCTCTTTCATGTTTACATGGATGGAGTGGGAACATATTCTTCTTGGTAAAGTATCTAAGAATGAAAGAAAAAGTATTCAATGCACTCAGCCCTACTATGAAACCAATTTATAGCTTTCATATGAAAGCTATAACCCAACTATAGCCCAAGAAGAAGGAGAAAGAGGAGAGGGAGGGGAAGGGAGGGGAGGATGGGTGGAGGGAGGATAATTGGTGGGAACACACCTATGGTGCATTTTA
>CAUYPK010068108.1:0-22722 GCA_963574355.1 Loris lydekkerianus | reverse complement strand
CTCAACTTACGTCTGGGCTGCGAAGCAGAACCAGCTGAAAAACAGAGAAGTACCTTAGCAACTTTTCTCTCCTACTATTCGTCCCCCCTTTTATTTAGTTTCTTTTTGGCATGTCATTATAACAATAGAGAAAACTTTCCCTCTGATATTTGTTTACTTTTAATGTGAACTGACAGAATCAGAATTTAGAAAAAGTCATGAAAAATAACTTAATGAAATTTTGATAATGGAAGCTAAGTAATATGTTTCCTAAGCCCAGAAATCTTAGCACTGCCAGGGAAAGGAGAGATTCTAGGACCCAATAATGTTGGAAACATGGACTTACTGATGGTGAGTATATTTGACCCAGCTGGTAAATAGAACAGAGAAAAAAATGTTATCTTCACTTATTTTCTTCCTTGTTCATTTTTTTTTCAATTTATAATGTCCTTTTTATAATATATTATTTTGAACTGCTCAGAAACTTTTCCCTCTGCTGTTTATTTTGTAGACAAATCAGTAAAGTTTGATTTTTTCCCCTATAATTATTTAGAAGCTGAGAGCTTAAAATCCCTGTATGGTTAGGGAAATTCTCCTCAGATGTCTGGGAATTTAAGCGGGTGTAGTAAGGCACAAGGACCAAAGGAAAAGGCATTATAGAAACTTATCTCTTCCTTTCTGTTCTATCATGTTTTCCTTTTCTGTAGACAATCTCTTGTTGATGGTCCTTGTAACTATGTAATTCTTTTGTGTGCTCTATTTTTTTTTTGCAGTTTTTGGCCAGGGCTGGGTTTGAACCCACCACCTCCAGCATATGAGGTCGGTGCCCTACTCCGTTGAGCCACAGGCACCATCCTGTGCTCTCTCTATTTTTGTAACTCAGTAGGTTTAGAACGCTTTCATACATTATGAGTAACCCAAAGTGTTTTGATAATGAGACAGTAAGAGGCCAAGATGTACCTTAAGCCCTTTGTATCCTAATATGGCCAGATAAAGACTCTTTGACCCCATAGGGACCAGCTGAGTCCCGTGGAAGAGAAATGAACATACAGACTTACTGGCTGAATGGAGAGGTTCTGCACCTGAAAAACAAACAGAGAGATTTTCTGATTACCCCTTTCTTGTATCCTCTTCTACTCATTTGTTTCTAAATGATAATGGCAAATTTCCTAGCGATAGCCTTGCTTGAAAAGATTTTCTGAACAGTGGCATTAGGAATTTCCAGAAAACTTATTATTGGCTGGTAGAATTCTGGATAATGGAGCAGCCAAAGGCTAAGAAAATAAAAATTCCAAGTTCTTCTAGTAGAACTCAAGTTCCAGTGGACATGGCTAGACTTTGATAAGTGCACAGCAGAGAAAGAAACAGCTTACTAATTGCTTGTATAGATGGATGACACACCCAGCTTGAAAACAGAAGGGTTCTCTGTATCATTTTTCTCTTACTCATTTTTTCCTTCTCTATGGAAAGCTCTTGACAATATTTGCAACCAATTTTGGAGAATTGTTTCCTCTAATCTTTAACTTTTATGTGACTCAGTGAATGTTCTAGAAAGTCATTAATAACCTACTGGAGTTCTGAGTAATAGAACAACAAGAGGTTAAGGAAATTGGAACTTTAAGTTTTTGTATCCCAACATAGGTGGATAAATTTTGGCTTAAGATGTGTTAGACATTGTTAGATGTGTGACAATTGAGTTTCATCATCAAGGGTGTCAGTCAAACTTACAAGAGGATTCTGTAGCTGAAAAGCAAAGAGAGAAATCAGTGGGGTTTTTTTGCTACTCTTGTGAGAGGAAATATTAATATAAGAAATGGCATCAGAGAATTTTCCTCCTCAGTGGAGGGGCATAGAGTGCCATGCTGGGGAATATACCTGCCATCATGCCTTGAGGGGGATTCTGCCTCCTATTTAGTATAGGAGGCTATAGCAAAGGGAGATGATTCTGCCTCCTGTTTAGTATAGGAGGCTACAGCAAAGGGAGATGATTTATCTCTTCCCTTTCTGCAATGACTAGTAACTGCTTGAAATCTTGTAGGAGATTGGTAATTTCTTTAAACTGCATTGCCTTTACTTTCCTTCTTCCTATTTCTGCCATTCTATGCAAGCTTTTATTCATTAATGTGAGTAATCTTCCCCTTCCTTTGTTGACGAGTCAGTATAAACATGGTTTTGGGTTGATCAGTGGGGTTGGTATTTTCTTCCATTCATTGCTTTCAAGGGCAGGGAAGCCCCTAGATTTTGGAATAAGCAAAAGAGATGGAGGAACATGAATTTCTACACCTACAGGACAGAAACAAACATGGAAGAAAAAGAGCCCAGACCTTGTGGGAAGCCACAGGCAGCTATTATATAAGAATAGGAATGGAACTTACTGGTTGTGTCTGAAGATTCCACTGATGGAAAAATGGAAGGGAAAAAAAGAAAAGAAAGAAATCAGCATATATAGAACTGAGAGAACTCAGTTCTCCCATGATAGGCTTTAAAAGGGTAACTGCAAAGAAAATGGAACAATATCTGGGCATAAATGCTCTGCTTTGTACTTTGCACCCTCAAACCTGTTTCTGCTGGTGTGGGATAGAATTGTGGCCATGAAGTGTTGAAATGAGGCTTTAATTATCCTTCTCATTCCATTCAGGGATGGTAATGCTTGAAATACTTCTAAAGATTCATAAGGTCTTAAACTTGTACTTCTATATACTTTCATCTTTCTCATTTTCTTAAGTCACTGTTTCCTACCTGACCTGTTCATTGATTTGAAAAGTCTTCATCCTACTATTCATCTTTCCTTGGCCTATTAGGAGTCACTAATTTTTGTTAAAATCTTTTAAATTTTAATCGTGAATTTTTCACTCTTCTCCCAATCTCCTATAATTTTGGGAAAATCTAGAAAGAAATAAAAATAATCATAATTTCCTTTTTTTTTTTTTTTGATACAGAGTCTCAATACATTGCCCTTGGTAGAGTGCTGTGGTGTCACAGCTCACAGAAACCTCAAACTCCTGGGCTTAAGCGATTCTCTTGCCTCAGCCTCCCAAGTAGCTGGGACTATAGGCGTCCACCACAACGCCCAGCTATTTTTTTTTTTTTTTGTTGCAGTTGTTATTGTTGTTTAGCTGGCCCAGGCTGGGTTTGACCCAACACCCTTGGTGCATGTGGCTAGCGCTGTAACCACTGTGCTACAGGTGCTGAGCCTATAATTTTCATTTATACATTGTTGTATTTTTAAAGTGTTTACACATAGGGGTGAGGGAGTTAAGCAGGAAAGAAAGGAAGGGCCACATATCCACATAGATTTTCTGACACATGGTGGCTATTAGGGGACTTTAGGACTAGATAGGCCCTTTCTTTTAGTTCCAGTGAGATCCTCTCAGTGGAGTGGCTTCTAATTTTTTTCTCTCTGTAAGAATTATGAGAACTTCCGAGGCAATAGGTCTTGGCAATAATTATGAGTGCCGAGAGAGGCAGCCTTGATTGAAGGACATTGTCAATAAGTGATGGCTCTTATTCATTCATTAGAAGGATATTTAGAATTGGCATTTAGGGCAGGAAACATCAAGTTTTAAGGGCTATAGTATTGTGGTTGTGTTGGATGCTACCTGCTCTCTGAACAATTTTGAGTTCGTTTTTCCTAAATAATCTTGTAAGACTGTAAATTCTGTGGCACTGGAGACCAACTACTTCTTTCTCTTATTTATGGCTTTATCTCTAGTGCTCAGCTCAGTATCTGATGTACAGTAGGAGCTTAGGCTAAATGAAGAAATGTTTATTTGAATATACCTGACTTGCCTTCTGATAATTTTAGAATGCTATTGCTTAATTTCCAGACTCAGAATCCCCCATGTCCAAGGGTTGGTTTTGACACCCTAGATTTTGACATTGACTTTTCCCTAGCTAGTCACAATATGAAATTTCCCTTTGTTCTCTTGCATGTAGGGTGTGCGGTTGCCTGATACTTCTGCCTGTTTCTCTAATTGCAGCACAACTTCTGTCATATCCTGGTCCATGAAGTGCTCCTTGTCTCTCTTGTCTCTTGGCTAGGCCTTGACTAGTATTTCCTAGTAGACTTGTATCAGGAAACCAAAAAGATTTCAGTCTACTTAAATTTTATTGTCTTTTCCTCCTTTTACATTTATTTTCTCATTTTTAAAATATTGTTTGCATTATTTTTGAATAGGCCTTTTAGAAACTATAAAGCACTTCAGAACTAAAATGCTGCCCTTTTAATTCTTTCTCTGTTACTTTAGAAAGTTCTTCTATATTGTTGTATAAACCATTCAAGACTTACTGGGGGAATTTCTTACTTTACTTTTATTTATTTATTTTTTTTAGAGACAGGGTCTTGCTCTGTCCTCCAAGCTAGAGTGCAGTGGGGCATTATAGTTCACTGTAACTGCCAATTCCTATGCTCAAGCGATCTTCCTGTGCTAACTATTTAAAAAAAAAAATAGCCCTGGAGAATTCTCAGTGGGTAGAAACTGTGAAGCATGAGACTATGTCTAAAACCGTTGCTCTTATGGCAACAGACACATTCAGGACAAGGAACAAGCTCTCTAGACTCTGTAGAAGATCAAGGAATGCAGAAGTGAAAAAATTGATGAGGTACTTACCACAGGGGCCAGTATATCGTACTAAATAAAAATAGAAACAAACAAGTTATTGTGGCTGCTGAAAATAAAAAGTAGTGGTACTATTGATGTTTTCCAGAGGAGGGCAGTGTGAACAATTTTCTCAGGAATAACTAAATCTGCATTCAGGATTAAACGTTTTGTATTGTTCTGCTACTGGACTATATAGCCTCTTCGTAAGAGCCAGATCTACCTCTAGAAGACTTGTAACTGTTTTAGTTAGAAGGATAACCACTTAATTCTAGCTTTTCGTCGTAGGTGCTGGAGGTAAAATTCTTAATTGTATTACTTTTTTCATCTTCCCTCATTCTTTCTTCCTCCTATCACTCTTGTTTCACTCTTTTAATCATCTTTCTTTTATGTTTTTGCTCATTTCTCACATCCTTCTCCAGATCTCTCTCTTACATCTTTACTTTGGAAGACTCGTATGATGATTATTGACAAACTGCTATAATCATTAGAAATATGCCTATTATGAACTTTAAGGTAATGTGATTTCCATGAAATATGATTGGTTGCTGAGAGAGATAGTTAGGATATGGTAAAATGAAAGTCTGAAAGTCTGAGAAATGTGATTTTCAGCTTCCTTTTGAGTCAGAGTGTCACTCTGTCATGCTAGCTGGAGTACAGTGGTGTCATCATAGCTCACTGCAACTAAGACTGCTGGGCTCCAGCAATCTTCCTGTGTCAACCTGCTGAACAGCTAGTACTACAGGTGTGTGCCACCATGCCCAGCTAATTTTTCTACATTTTGTAGAGATGGGGTCTTGCTCTTCCTTACGCTGGTCTAGAACTCCTGACTTTAAGCAATCCTCTCACTTCAGCTTCCCAAAGTGTTAGGATTACAGATGTGAGCCACGGTGCCTGACCATTTTCAACCTCTTTAACTCAGAAATGTAAGTAGTTGTAGCCAAAGTCCTTTAGACATAGTAGGAAGCCACCAGAGACAGGTTGATACAGATATATACAGGCAACTTACAGAGAGGTCCTGCAGTTTGCACTAAAAAGAAATTCAAATTGTCATATTAGTGTGGTTATTTGATTGAAGAATATAGTTTTTATTAATTTTTTTTCTAGGGATGAGGCTTTATGGGGCAGAATAGAGGAGAGGAAGTAATAGCAGTTATGGGATCAATAGGGAGAACTAATCCAACTATGTTAACTGTAGAGCAAAAGGGATATTTAGCATTTAGTGCAGTATTTCAGCCCCAAATATAGGTTTCTATAAGATCTTTTTCAACCTAGGAGATCTTAGAGAAAGGTGAAAATTTGTTATCAGGTGTTGATTATTAGGTATCAATATTATTTCTGGGAAAGGTAAAATCCTTTCTGTCAGTAAAATAGAAGATATGGCTTTCTCAAGGGACTACTACTAAAAGCTTTGTTTCTGACCAAATATGTTCCACGGGTAGGCATTAGGGTAGGAGGCAATGATCCATTTCCCCTTCTTGTAACTTCCAGCTATTGGGTGCTGACAGAGTGGTTACTGCTGCTTTGACTAGCTTTAGTGTCTATAAGCAAAGGACCAAGAAAACTTTCCATTTTTAATGAGAAGTTAGCTGTCAATTGATTTTCTAGCTCTTATCCCCTGGTGACTTGATAAAGATTGAAAGCCTGGCCAGGCATGATGACTCAAAATAAAAAAAAGAAAGATTGAAAGCCTGTTACTTGGTGTCATTACTTATGTAAGAATGATCCTTGATTAGTAAACTCTGTCTGAAGTGGGAGAAGTATAAATAGTTAAGAAGCCATAGCTTTGGGCTTCCCTGAGGGTGGTGGCTCATGTTTGAGCATATACCTTAGGGGATCCTTACAGGTAATGTGTATGAGGTTCTTATAGGAGACTTTAGCTCCTGGGGACCTGTATGGCTTCTAAGCCAGGGAAGCTCCCATACTCAACTGATGGGAGGCCAAAGAGAAGAGTTCCTAGGTGGCTATGTGGATACCTGCATAGATCATAGAGTAGGGAGGGCTACTCCTACAGAAGAAGGATGGCTGATGGTGCTCTGTTGGCAAGGCCCTGTTGTGCATAGGTGCACAGGAGGGCTATGATAATCTTGTGACTCTGTAGGGTTAGTTGAATCTCAAAAGACAATCCCAGAGGGCATTGCAGTGTCTTTCTTTTCCATAGTCCCTTACTTCAAGGGCACTTACCACGATAAATATCTCAGTCGGGACCCGTAAGCCTTAAATCTTTAAAATTTTTTTTTATTTTTATTTTTAAACAGATCATCAGGAAGAATCAGATAAGAGCAACCAGGGTGCTGCAAGTCCTGGTTATACAGAGACGTATAATCACGTATCATGCGAGCTCCAATCATCATTTTCTAATCTGTTCTCCATAAGGAGAAACATGTAAGGATTATCCCACTTCACGATCATAAGTCTTAAATCTTTAACTCTGAATTTTTTTCTGTGTAAAACAGCTAGAAGGTATTTTGCCAGCTCTGAATATCCTGGGTTGTGGGCCATGGGCAAGTTAGAAATTTAGGTATTTTTAAAGTAATTTAATATTTGCTTTGACTATAACAGTAAATACGTGCCTTTGATTCCTGAAGTAGAACTCTTAGAACATCTGCCCTCTTGACCTAAGTTACTAAATCTTTGGATAGGTTATCACTTCAAATTTTGTTTTGTTTCTTCAGTTCTCCTATTGTTTTTTTTCTCCTTTCTACTCTTAGTTTGTAACTTCTTGTACCCTTGCTTTACTTCCCTTTCTCCGCTTTATTCATGTCCATTTACCCTTCTTTTTTCTCCTGTGTACCAATTCACTTAACTTTCTCTCTCTTTTATTTTGCAGTTTTTGGCCGGGGATGGGTTTGAACCGCCACCTCTGGCATATGGGGCCGGTGCCCTACTCCTTTGAGCCACAGGCGCCGCTCTAATCTTTCTCCTTTCAATTTTCTTCCCACTTTTGTTCTTTCAAAATTTTCATCTGCTTATCTCTCCTTAACCTGCACCTTCATTCTCTTTACAACTTGTATTGCTCTTTCCCTCATTGTCTTTCCCTATAGGCCTTTTTAAGCCTTTTATCTCAAATTAGAAGTTCATTTTATTCATTGTTAGTAACCTATTATGACACCCAAAAATGGTAGTGCAAAGAACTAAAAATCTATAAAACTTTGGTCTTAATTTGATTAACTATCTCATCTTTCCTCCTTCTCCTCCTTTCTCCTTCTTCGTTTTTTTGTTTCAAGAAATGACTCCTAACCCTCAGTTTCCTTATCTTTAAATATGAGTATTATACCTATCTTACCTACTGCCATTGGAATGTTGTGTAGATCCAATAGTAAATGCACATGCGTATTAGAAAAACATTATTAAGACATTATTAGTAACATTATTAATAGCTCAAACAACATGATTAGGTACAGATATAGATCTCTTATTCATTCTATCACATGAATATGGAGGAAACTCAAATCATGTTTCTTTAGTTTTGTAATTTAAAAAATTCTCTAATTTTTGTTAGTAATATTATAATCCGGCGTATGAAACAAACTATTTGTTCACAGATGGGTTTTAGTTTATAAACATGTAATTGTGAGCAGTTATCTCTTTAGAACCTACTCATTTTGTGAATAATGTTTCTATGGAAAAGTATAATAGGGCAAGTTGCTAAAAGTTGGTGAAAATAGAGCCTAACTGTTTTTGGAGACAACTTTTCAGAGCAATTAAAATGAAAGGTAACTTAAAATTTCCACTAGTTTACAGAGTGAAGGTAATCTAATAATAGAAAGAGAAGGTCTTTATCTTATGTATATTGCCTATAAAGAGCTAGATATGTATACTTAATGGAAACAGCTCAGGAAAGACCATATCTCTGGGGGGTATTTTTTCACCTTGCATTTCAGCTTCATAGTTAATATGTTTCTATTGAAGAAACAGGGTGAATCCAACCTAGAGGAGTTCTGGGTAGGGTTATAAGGTGGCAGAAGCACTGGATACCTGAATCTGTGGGCACAAATCATTAAAATAAAAAAAAGACTGACATTCTAAGTATTCTGAAGGACCAAAAGGCATTATAATTGAGACTCAGATGACTTACCGATGGTTTTTTGAGAGAGCTCTAAACATACAAACAAGAAAGAAAAGAAATCAGTGGGTGATTTCAGGCTCTGGAGACCTTATTTTTCATTTATGTACTTTCCTTATTAAGAATCTGTATCACTAAGCTTACGTTCAACTGCAGTTGGGTAGTAGAAATGTTGACTTTTTAGCTGGGATGCTACGGCAAACTAATACATGTAAAAGGCCTCTCCATTTAAAGCAGCGGTTCTCAACCTGTGGGTCACGACCCCTTTGGGAGTCAAACGACCCTTTCACAGGGGTTGCCTAAGACCATCGGAAAACATGTATTTCAGTTATGAAGTAGTAACGAAAATAATAATAATTTTATGGTTGGGGGGTCACCACAGCATGAGGAACTGTATTAAAGGATCAGGGCACTAGGAAGGTTGAGAACCACTGATTTAAAGGATCCACTGAGAGGGTAGCTGCAAAGGTACTAAGCTGACGTCACCCTTTCGACCATTTAAACCCACCTAGGGGATTAGGAAAATTCTTATCTATTTAAACTTTCTGTTCTTCCTTTCTCCTATTATTTCACTACTTGCCATCTCTTGTTTTTAAAACTTTTTATATTTAAAAAAAAAGGTGAGGTCTCTCTATGCTATCCAGGCAGTTCTCAAACTCCACTCTCAAGAGATCCTCCAGCTTCAGCCTCCCAAGTACCTGGGATTGTTTTCAGGCTTTTTTACATCACAAAAGTCCTCTGTGTGGTGCCAATAAGCCAACAGAAAACTTCTACAAGAGTTCATCCTCCACTTTGTATGTATCAGTGAAATGTACATTCCCAGAATCCTTTATGACTTATTGAAATGTTAGGTAGAAGAAACCAAAAGGCCAAGACAATATGAACTCCAAGCCCTTGAAATCTCAACATGGAAACCAGGTAAACAACTTTAAGGTACTATGAGAATTTAAAATGCCCCACAGTGGAGAGTTAGACAACAAACTTACTGACAGGTCCTGTTGCTCCAGCTGAGAGAGAGAGAGACAGACAGACAGACAGACAAAGAGAGAGAGAAAAGAAGAGAGAGAGAGACAAAGAGAGACAAAGAGAAAAATATCAGTATGCTTCAGGGCTGTGAAGGAATTACTGGTTTCCCAGCACTCACTCCAGAAGGGGCTGGGAAGATCAAGTGCTGCTTGTAAGGTAAGCCTTAGGCAGGCTTCCTATTGCACAGTACAGGGGACCTACAGGAAGGCGAGGCCTGTGCTTATTTTCAGTGCTGGTTGAAACCCTTCAGAGGACTGGGAAAGACTCCATATTAATTTCTTATGCCTCTATTTTTCTTCTTACATTTTTCTCCCTCACACCCCATCATTTTCTTGGAGACATATGGTTTATTTAGAAGTGTGTCTTCCCTGGCTAATGAGTCATAACTATTATTAAGATGGCTCTTTTCTTTTGTATTTTTTATGTTAACCTGTGGGATTGTCTAATGCTTCATGCAGAGTCTCATGGGAAACTAAGCAGCAGGAATGCGATGAGAGTTGAGAAACATGGTGTCAGGAAGCAGGGCAGATCAGGCCCCAAGTCCCAAGTCTTTGTAGGTCGCATATGAAAGGGAGCAGAGAAGTGGACTTGATACTTACGGATAGGTGTGAATTGCACTGAAATACAAAAAGGAGAAAAATCAGTGTCAGAATTAACTTATCAGTAACAGAATTTTCATACCACTAGTATTCTTTCTAAAGAAATCATGAAGGAAGTCACCCAGAGGCAGAATGACTACTGTAGGACTGCAGATAACTTTAGCATGGAAGCCCCGTGACCCTCCTACCAGGTCAAGTCATTTAATATTCATTTTAAGTGAGAAATTTAAGTAGTTAAAAAATAGGTAAAAATATAAATAAAAAAATTTAAAATATGAAGTATTTAGCTCTCTCATGTTCTATAAACTCAGTGACAATTTAGGACATTTTGTCTGATGGCTTGGGTATCAGGAGGTGTCAGCAGATTTGAATACAATCAAGAAACATGACAGAGAAATCCTGCAGGGTAGAAATGGCAACAGTTAGGATGTGCAGAGGTCCCCGTATTCCCACAGAAGGCCAAAGAGAGTTAGAAATGGGAAACTGAAAAGGAACTCACTTATAGGTCCAATAGTTCCAGCTAAAATAGGGAAAAAACAAAATAGAACTAATGAGAATGGTTCTCTGGCATAGGAAAATACAGTTTGCATTGAAATTGTTTCTATGAAAACATCGGAAATGTAGACACTGGGAGCAAAATTTCCCCTTCAGGGGAGAACAAATAAAGTTTACAGATGCTTCCTTTCTCACCTTGGAGGACTCCAATTATTGCTGGGATCTGTTAGCTAGAAGTGTAGGGATACAGTGGTCAAGGGATCCTTCCCGTTTTTCAATGAGTAACCTGTTTCTATCTCAGAATACACAAGCCATTGCTTTTCTTCCAGCTAGGGTAATTTGAATTTGTTTAAACTATAATCTATAGTCTCATCTTCTGAAGGTGATGAGGGGATACCTGTGTCTGAGGTGACTTTGGCCCTTAGGCGATCAATTAAGTTGATCTGCAATATGCTCAGCTGCTAGATACACTTAAGACCTTCATAGGTGTGGTCAGGTGTTAAAGGAATTGGGACACAAGACCCACATACTTGGCAATACAGCCTTCTCCTTCTTTGCAAACACATATACAAGCACACACACATTATACACACCACGCCTCCCTATACCTTGTAGATTGTATGTGCTTTTGTGATTTCTCTTTAGTGTTTGCTCATGAAGTTTAACTTTTGATGATGATGATGATTATTTTAGAGATAGGGTCTCACTCTGTCACTTAGACTGGAGCACAGTGGCCATAGCTCATTGTAACTTTGAACTCGTGGGCTCAAGAGATCCTCCCAGTTCAGCCTCCCAAATAGCTGGGAGGCACGCATCCCTATATTCACCTAATTTTAAAGTATTTTGTAGAGATGGGAGTTTTGCTTTGTTGCCCAGTCTAGACTCAAAATTCCTGCTTCCAAAGATCCTCCTGCCTCAGCCTCCCAAGTAGCTGAAATTCTAAGGGTGAGCCACAGCCCCTGGTTCATTCTGTTTTCATGCTTTTTCACGTCACAAAAGTCCTCTGTGTGGTGCCAATAAGCCAACAGAAGACCTCTACAAGAGTTCATCCTCCACTTTGTAGTTTGTGTTTATCAGTGAAATGTACATTCCCAGAATCCTGTATGACTTACTGAAATGTTAGGTAGAAGAAAACAAAAAGACCAAGAAAATGCGAACTCCAAGCCCTTGAAATCCCAACATGGAAACCAGGTAAAGATCTTTAAGATACTGTGGGAAATTAAAATACTCCACAGTGGAGAGGTAAACAGCAAACTTACCGATAGGTGTTGGTGGTCCAGCTGGAGAGATAGAGATAGAGATAGAGATAGAGATAGAGATAGAGATAGAGATAGAGATAGAGATAGAGATAGAGAGAGAGAGAGAGAGAGAGAGAGAGAGAGAAACATCAGTATGCTTAATTACTGTGAAGGAAATAGTTGTTTCTCAATACTCACTCTAGAGGGAGTATCTTAAATGGAAACCCTTGGGAAGATCAAAGGTTGCTTGCATGGTAAGCCTCAGGCAGGCTTTCACAATTGCACAGTACAGGGGACCTACAGGAATGCGAGGTCTGTGCTTGTTTTCAGTGCTGGCTGAAACCCTTCAGAAGACTGGGAAAGCTCACTCCATATTAATTTCTTATGCCTCTATTTTTCTTCCTACATTTTTCTCCCTCACATCCCATCATTTTCTTGGAGACTTATGGTTTATTTGGGAAATTTATCTTCCTTGGCTAGTGAGTCATCATAACTATTACTAAGATAGCTCTTTTTATTTTTTATGTGGACCTGTGGGATTAGCTAATGCATCATGAGGGTCTCATTGGAAACGGAGCAGCAGGGATGTGAGGGGAGTTGGGAGACACGGTGTCAAGAAAGCAGGGCAGATTAGGCCCCAAGTCCCAAGTCCTTGTCACATTTGAAAAGGGAGCGGAATAGAGAAATGGGCTTGATACTTACGAATAGGTGCTGTGAATTGCACTGAAATACAAAAAAGGAAGAAAAACATTGTGGCTTGTCATTAACATAATTTTCATGCCACTAGTATTCTTTCTAAAGAAATCATGAAGGAAGTCACCCAGAGGCAAAATGACTACTGTAGGACTGCAGATAATTTTAGCATGGAAGCCCCATGACCCTCCCACCAGATCAAGTCATTTAATATTCATTTTAAGTGAGAAATTTAAGTAGTTAAAAAATAAGTAGAAATATAAATAATAAAATTTAAAATATGAAGTAATTAGCTCTCTCATGTTCCATAAACTTAGTGACAATTTAGGGCATTTTGTCTGATGGCTTGGGTATCAGGAGGTGTCAGTAGATTTGAATACAATCAAGAAACATGACAGAGAAATCCTGCAGGGTAGAAATGGCAACAGGTTAAACTGCAAGTTCTCAATGCCATGAGTAAGCTTAAATCAAAAGACAAGAAAGATGAAACTCACCAGAGTTTAATTCATTTTTTGACACATTTCCATCCATCATTTCCGAGGATGTTCAGGATTAAAATAATCCTGATAACAGGATTAAAATAATATACAGCAATGGTCCTTAAACTTCAAAATGTACAGAGCATGTGCAGAGGTCCCGATATTCCCACAGAAGGCCAAAGAGAGTTAGAAATGGGAAACTGAAAAGGAACTCACTTATAGGTCCAATAGTTCCAGCTAAAATAGGGAAAAAACAAAACAGAATTAATGAGACTGGTTCTCTGGCATAGGAAAATACAGTTTGCTTTGAAATTGTTTCTATGAAAACATCAGAAATGTAGACACCAGGAGCAAAATTTCCCCTTCAGTGGAGGAACAAATAAAGTTTACAGATGCTTCCTTTCTCACCTTGGAGGACTCCAGCTATTGCTGGGATCTGATAGCTGGAAGTCCAGCTTCAGGAGTCCTTCCCTTTTCTCAATGGTCGTGTTTCTATCTCAGATTACACAAGCCATTGCCCTTTTCCAGCTAGGCTAATTTGAATTTATTTAAACTATAATCTATAGCCTCATCTTCTGAAGGTGATGGGGAATACCTGTGTCTGAGGTGACTTTGGCCATTAGGCGATAGAGTAAGTTGATCTGCAATATGCTCAGCTGCTAGATACACTTAAGACTTTCATAGGTGTGGTCAGGTGTTAAAGGAATTGGGACACTAGACCCATATACTTGGCAATACTGGCCTTCTCCTTCACACACACACACTCACTCACACGAATATGTATCACACTTCTCTATGCCTTGTAGGCTATATTTTCTTTCACAATACCTCTGCAGGGTTTCCATATGAAGTTAGACTTTTGATTATCATAATTATTATTGTACAGAGAGGGTCTCCCTCTGTCATTCAGGTTGGAGTATGGTGGCCATAGCTCATCATTACCTTGAACTCCTGAACTTAACTGATCCTTCTGTCTTAGTCTCCTGAGTAGCTAGGAGGTATGTGCCATCATGTCTGGATAAGTTTTAACATTTTATAGAGATGGGGCTTTTCTACATTGCCCAAGGTTTTCTCAAACTCTTGGCATCAAGCAATCCTCTTCCATGCACCCCCCAAATTGCTGGGATTACAGATGTGAACCACTGCCCCTGGCCTGACTTTTGATTATAATCATGTTTCATGCATACAAATACTTTAAGAGGAGTGGACACAGGTTGTGACATGCCATGAGCCCTAATTCTCAAATCATTCTTTTTTCTTTTCCCTTCAGAGTCAGCCCTACCCCAGGAGCTCAAACTCTGAACATCCTCAGAAATGATGGATGGAAATGTGTAAAAAAATGAATTAAACTCTGATGAGTTTCATCTTTCTTGTCTTTTGATTTAAGCTTACTCATGGTATGGAGAATTTGCTGTGATGGAAAATTTGGTTAGAGTTGGACCAAGTGCGCTTATCTTTTTTGTTTCCTTTTTAAGGACAGAGGATTAAAATAATGTACAGCAATGGTCCTTAAACTTCGCATGTACACAAATCACCTGGGGATCCCATTAAGTGTGAAGTCTGATTTGGTGGGTCTGGGGTGGACATTAGGCTGAGATTCTGCATCTCTAATAACTCCACAGTGGTGCTGATGCTTGTCCTTGGACACACTTCAAGCATCAAGGTTATAAAAGGCTGGTGAAATCTCAGATCATTTAAATGTCAGTTTCTATTTACCACATTTTTTCTTTTTATATAGACTACCTTTCACATATCTCTCATTTTCTATTCCCTCCCAGTGCTTCTGCTGGAATATGCTCTAATTGTTATTTAAAGTTCTATCTGGATGCTTTTTCCATACTTATTCTTTGTTTATATAGGGCATATACATTGCACCCAGTGACAGTTTGGGGACCCTCACTGATTGAACTGGACTCACAACATGCCACAGAAACTCTCTTGGTGGGTATTAAGTAGAATGGTCACCAACAAGCCTCTTCCTCTGAGTGTTTTTGGGATTTCTAGCAGGGGAACCTGCCTACTGTTCACTTGACCATTTTTGTTCTTAACACTTTTCCCTTTGCGTTTGGATTTCAAGTTTTGGAAAAAATTGTAAATAGTTCTTTTTGACAGAGGTACCTCAGCTTATTAAGATAAGAATAGGAAACAAGGGGAAAAGAATTGAAAATTTGTGAAGGAAGTAAAAAAAAAATCCAGTAGAAGAATTGGGAATTTCTAGTAATGCAAATCAAATAAATAACCCCCCCAAACATCCAGGAATATGACTGTCATACATATTCTAACAGTGTGGTAAAGCAAAGTACCTGAGAATTAAAAAGAAAAAGAACTTACTGATGGGCGCTGGAATGCCGGCTAAAATACAAACAAAAAAGTTGAGTTTGGAGACAGCATGTCACAAGGAGATTCATTTCAGCATTTACTACATATTACATTTACATGGAAAGGGAGTAAGAAGGTAAAGTTACATTTTCTTTTTTTCCTGAGAAGAGTGATAAAATAATACTTCTTGTAATTATTTTCTTATTCTTAATTTTGACTATCTTTCTGCTGTCAAATCCTTCTAAAAGTTTTAGATAAACAACTCTACATAGCCCCAGGATTTATCTTTCACCTTTTAATGAATTATTTATTCCTAAATAAAAAAATGATCAATTACTTAGGGGATCTTGAAATCAGCCTCAAATTTCTCACACTGGTAAAGGAAAGGGAGAACTTCCATAAATGCCTCTTCATGCCACCCTTCCCAGACCACAACGGTAGTCACTTTGTAGAAGATCTAAATCATTACATGTTATATGCATGTATCAAAATATCACATGTACCTTAAAAATATGTATTATCATCACATATCAATAAAAAATGGGAATTGTAAATATGGAAACTTACACAAAGGTCTTTGAGTTGTCCTTAAATTTCTTATACTACCTATAATAAAAGTTGACAAATATAATCTCACTTAGATTTAGACTTTCAAAGACATGGAGGGTAGATAATCCCATTTCCTTCTCCACATGTAGGTGGAAGTACAAGCAGTCTTCTTCAAGACTTCTCCTGAGTCCTAGCTTTGCTACCCTGTAGCTCTATGACTTTGGGCAAGTCATTACATATTTTGAACATTAATTTTCCCATCTTTAAAATGGAAATTGTATATTTGTCTTATTTATATATTGAAGTTATAGTGAAAAATCAGGAGTAATGAAAGAAAAAAGTTCTATTAAAAATGTTAAGGAAAGAAATTCAGTAACTACAAAGAACTGAAACACCTCCTTTGTAAAGGAGTAAGCTTTCACCACATTTAAAGTATTCTATTTTATTTTACTTTTTATACCTTATTTTTCTTCTTATGGTCATTTGGAAAGTTCTGAATGTTGATGACGGAGCACTATAATAAACATTTTATCATGTGTTTTATTAATCTGTGTGATTTTATTCTTTTAAAAATCTGTCTTCCTGTATACCTTAGCAATGCTCTTTTAATCTCTGTTGCTTCTGCCCTGAGAAGTACCTAATCATATTTTAAGATGGCAAAAGCTTCTCTACTGAAACAAGTTCATTTATGAAATGAATTATTTTCCACATGGGATTTCAAAGGTTTTGTGTATTATGAAATTATGACTTGGACTTTTTATTTTTTTTGAGACAGGGTTTGTTCTGTCACCCAGGCAGGAATGCAGTGGCAGGATCGTAGCTCACTATAAGCTCAAGCTCTGAGGCTCAAGTGATCTTCCTGCCTCAGCCTCTGAGTAGTGAAGACCATAGGTGCTACCATGCCTCGCTAATTTTTAAAAACATTTTGTAGAGGCGAGGTCATTATGTAGCCCCGGTTGGTCTCACACTCCTGACCCATAAGTGATCTTTCCTCCTTGGCCTCCCACAGTGCTGCGGATTATAGGTATGAGCCACTGCACATGACAACTTGGTCTTTTAGAATTTACATTGGTCTTTCATTTTCCTTTTCTAGAGATTTTCAGTGAAATTCTTTTTCTTCATTTCTTTCCTTCCCACTTTTTCCTCTTCTACTCATCCAACTCCCTTTTCCTTCTATACTCTGTTTCTCTTTGTTGAATATTACTCAAGTGGTGAAGTATTATTTTAAAGAAATTATATTTACGAGAAAATGTTTTTGTGAGTTGAAAACTTCACAAAAATGATCAGTTTTTTATTCATTTGCATATAACTGTTTTTATTTGTAATATTTTGGGGGGGAAAAATAGTATTTTTCTCCAGAAATGACAAGAGCTACTTGGGAAATGGTGCCAGTTTTTCTATGTGATATCATAGCACATTAAATAATGAATATTTATTGTTAGGGATTCATTGAGGGTACAAAGAATTAAGTTACACTGATTGCATTTGTTAGATAAAGTCCCTCTTATACTTGTGTCCCACCCCCAAGAGATGTGCCATACAACATGACCCCCATCCCCTTCTCTACTCCCCCTCTCCCCACTAACTCATTCTCCTACCCCACCCCTTGTATTAGCTCATCTACTGCCTTCATATTAGAATTGAGTAGATTGGATTCTTGCTTCTCCATTCTTGTGGTGCTTTACTATGGAGAATGTGTTCCATTTCCATCCAGGTTAATACAAAAGATGTAAAGTCTCCATCTCTTTTAATGGCTGAATAGTATTCCATGGTATACATATACCACATCTTGTTAATCCATTCCTGGATTGGTGGGCATTTAGGTTGTTTCCACATTTTGGTGATTGTAAATTGAACTCGACAAACAGTCTAGTGCAAATGTCCATATGATAAAAGGATTTTTTTCCTTCTGGGTAGATGCCTAGGGTATAATGGGATTGCAGGATCAAATGGGAAGTCTAGATTGAGTTCTTTGAGGATTCTCCATACTTCTTTCCAAAAAGGTTGTATTAGCTTGCTGTCTCACCAGCAGTGTAAAAGTGTTCCCTTCTCTCCACGTCCATGCTAGCATCGGCAGCTTTGAGACTTTGTGATGTGAGCCATTCTCACTGGGCTTAGGTGATATCCCAGGGTGGTTTTGATTTGCATTTCTCCGATGATTAGGGATGATGAACATTTTTTCATAGGTTTGTTAGCCATTTGTCTGTCTTCTTTAGAGAAGTTTCTATTCATCTCTCTTGGCTAGTGATATATGGGATTGTTGGGTCTTTTTTTGTTGTTGTTGTTAATTTGAGTTCTCTGTAGATCTTAGTTATCAAGCTTTTGTCCAATTCATAATATGAAATCTCTTTTCCCATTTTGGAGGTTGACCCTTTGCTTTGGTTGTTGTTTCCTTAGCTGTACAGATGCTTTTAAGTTTAATTAAGTCCCATTTGTTTATTTTTGTTGTTGCAGTTGCCACACAAATCTTCTTCACAAAGTCTTTCCCCATGCCAGTATCTTCCAAGTTTTTTCCACACAAACTTTCTTTGAGGCTTTTTATTATTTTATGCTTTTTATTATTTTTATTTTACATCTTTTATCCATCTTGAATCAATTTTTGTAAGTGATGAGAGGTGCAGGTCCAGTTTCAGTCTTTTACATGTGTTATCCACTTCTCTCAACACCATTGAATAGGGATTCTTTTACCCAGTGTATGTTCTTGTTTGGTTTATCAAAGATCAGGTGGCTACAAGATGTTAGTTTCATCTCATAGTTCTCTATTCAGTTCCAAATGTTAATGTCTCTATTTTTGTGCCAATACTATGCTGTTTTGACCACTATGGCCTTGTAATAGCCAAAAGTCTGGTAGGGAGATACTCTCCCCCTCCCCCATTTTTTTTTATTACTAAGATTTGCTTTGGCTGTACAGGGTTTCTTCTGGTTCCATACAAAATGAAGAATTATTTTTTCCAAATCTTGAAAGTATAATGATGGTATTTTAATGGGGATTGCATTGAATCTGGGGATTGCTTTGGGAAGTATAGACATTTTGATAATGTTGATTCTCCCCAGCCATGAGCATGGTATGTCCTTCCGTTTCTTAATATCTTCTGCTATTTCTTTCCTTAGGGGTTCCTAAATTTCTTTGTAGATGTCCTTCACGTCTTTTGTTAGGTATTTCATTTTTTTGAGGCTGTGTAGAAAATTGTGTCCTTGATTAGCTTCTCATCTTGGCTGTTATTAGCATATACAAAGGCTATTGATTTGTGGACACTGATTTTTATGTCCTGAGACATTGCTGTTTTTTTTTTTTTTTTTTTTTTTTTTTTTTATCACTTCCAGGAATCTTGTGGTTGAGTCTTTGGGGTTCTCTAAGTATAAGATCATATCATCAGTCTGGGCACAGTGGTCCCTGCCTGTAATCCTAGCACTCTGGGAGGCCAAGGTGGGTGGATTGCTTGAGTCATGAATTTGAGACCAGCCTGAACAAAAGCAAGACCCCTGTCTCCTAAAAATGGAAAAACCAATTCAAGAGGATTGCTTGAGCCCAAGAGTTGGAGGTTCCTGTGAGCTATGATGCCATGACACTTTACCCAGGATGGTAGCTTGAGACTCTGTCTCAAAAACAAAACAAAACAAAACAAAACAAAACAAAACAAAACAAAACAAAACAAAACAATAATATTGTCAGCAAAGAGCTAAAGTTTGACCTCCTCTACTCCCATTTGGATGCCTGGTATTTTCTTCTCTTGCCTGATTATATTGGCAAGAACTTACGGCAATAGTAGTGGTAAGAGAGGACAACCTTGTCTGGTTCCAGTTCTAAGTGGAAAAGCTTTCAGTTTTACTACACGCAGTTTAAAATATTAGCTGTGGGTTGTCCTAGATGGCTTCAGTCAATTTAAGAAATGTGTCACCTATACCTATATTTTCCAGTGTTGTGATTAGAAAAGGATGCTGAATTTTATTGAATGCTTTTTCTGCATCTATTGAGAGGATCATATGTCTTTGTCTTTGCCTTTATTGATATGATGAATTATGTTTATGGACTTGTATATGTTAAATCAGCCTTGCATGGTATGAAATCTACTTGATCATGATGAATGATTTTTTTTTTTTTTTAATGTGTAGCTGTAATCTATTAGCTAGGATTTTATTGAGAATTTTTACATCTATGTGTATTAGCAAAATTGGTCTGAAATCTCCTTTTTTAGTTGGGTCTTTTCCTGGTTTTGATATCAGGATGATGTTTGCTTCATAGAATGTGTGGGGGAAGATTCCTTCCTTCTCAGTTATTTGGAATAATTTTTGCAGTATGGGTATAAACTCTTCTTTGAAGGTTTGATAGAATTCTGGTGTGAAGCCATCTGGACCAGGGCATTATTTTGTTGGGAGATTTCTTATTGTTTCTTCAATCTCAGTTCTTGAAATTGGTCTGTTCAAGTGACTTATTTCTTCTTGGCTAAGTCTAGGGAGAGGGTGAGATTCCAAGTATTGATCCATTTCTTCCACATTGTCAAATTTCTGGGCATAGAGTTTCTTGTAGTACTCAGAGATGATCTCTTGTATCTCTGTGGCACCTGTTGTTATTTCCCCTTTACCATTTCTGATTGAGGTAATTAGAGATTTTTTTAGTTAATCTGGCCAAATGTTTATCAATTTTATTTATTTTTTCAAAAACCCACCTTTTTGTTTTGCTAATTTTCTGAATGATTATTTTGTTTCCAATTTCATTAATATCTGATTTAATTTTGGTCATTTCTTTTCCTCTTCTAGGTTTGGGATTAGATTTTTCTTCTTTTTCCAATTTTATAAGATGGTTTATGAGTTTGTTGATGTGCTCTCTTTCTGTTTTATGAATGTAGGCATCTAATGTGATAAATTTACCTCTTTGGACTGGTTTTGCTGTATCCCACAGGTTTTGGTAACTTGTGTCTTTATTGTTGTTATGTTTGAGGAATTTAATTATTTCTTCTTTTATCTCTTCCTGAACCCAACTATCATTCAGCATAAGGTTGTTTAATTTCCATGTCTTTGTGTGGAGATGAATGTTTTTGTTGGAGTTGAGTTTCACCTTTATTGCCTTATGGTCTGAGAAGATACAACATATGATTTCTATTCTTTTAATTTTCCTGAGGTTTCATTTATATCCTAGGATGTGGCCAATTTTGGAGTATGTACAATGGGCTGATGAGAAAAATGTATATTCTTTAGCTTTGGGATGATGTGCTCTGAATAAGTCTATTAATCCCATTTGTTATAGGGTCACATGTAAGTTCTTTGCATCTTTGTTTAGTTTCTGTTAGAGGACTTGTACAGTTTTGTCAGAGGGGTGTTAAAGTCCCTGGCTCTTATGGTGTTATGAGATATCATATTGCTTAGACCCACAAGATCTGTTTCATAAATCTGGGAGCATTTAAGTTCGGTGCATAACAATTTACACTTGAAATGTCTTGTTGTATTGATCCTTTGACCAGTATAAAGTGTCTGTCCTTGTCTTTCTTAACTTTAGTTGCTTTAAATCCACTTGTATCTGATAATAAGATTGCAACCCCTCCTTTCTTCTGATTTCCATTTGCTTGAAATACTGTTTTCCATCCTTTAACCCTGAGTCTTGATTTGTCCTTCAAGCATATGTATGACTTATGCTTTTTTATCCAATTGGCCAGCCTGTGTCTCTTCAGTGAGGAATTCAATCCACTGACATTTATTGAGAGAATTGGTAAGTGTGGTGTAGGTCTATTCATCTTACTTTGTGAAAGGTCATTGTGTAGTTTTGTCCTTTGCACCTTTTGGAAGCTGAGTTTTGACCTTTAGCGCCTCCCTCATGTATTCTTTGTACTTGTTCACCTCCTCCTTTTTCCTTCTCACTTCCTCCTTGGCTTCAAATTATCTTGTCTCAGAACTTAGGTCAAAAGGAAGAGAAGTGTAAAGTCAAGAAGGGAGAAATAAGAGGAAAAGAAAGAAAGAAGAAAGAAGGAAAGAGAAAAAGAAAAGAAAAATAAAAAAAAGAGGGAAGGGGATGAAAGAAAAGAATTGAAGAACAGGAGAGAAAGAGGACAGGAAGAGGACAATGAGAGTGGTAGAGGAAATCGTATTAATTGGCAGATTTCCACCACTCTGGATCACATGCTATATCCAGCTCACCACCTCCTCACTGCGCTGCCTGAGCTACAGCTTTGGGCAAAGTCCCTGTGCCAAGTAATGGCTAAGTTCTCTCTTTTTCCCCAGTCTTACTAGGAGAGCTCAGCTGAATGGTCCTTCTGTTTCACTATCTTGCTCTGTCTGCTAATAGTCAGTTTCTTGAGAAGGTGAGGCAATATACTACCACTCCCACCATCAAATAAAGATAATTTTAAAAGGACAAGTTTCATATACTTTATTTATTTATTATTTTTATTTATTATTATTATTAAATCATAGCTGTGTACATTAATGCGATCCTGGGGCACCATACACTGCTTTTATAGACCATTTGACATATTTTCATCACACTGGTTAACATAGCCTTCCTGGCATTTTCTTAGTTATTGTATTAAGACATTTATATTCTACATTTACCGCATATACTCGAGTATAAGCCGACCCCCTTAATTTTACCCTAAAAACTGGGAAAACTTAGTGACTCGAGTATAAGCCAAGGTGGAAAATGCAGCAGCCACTGGTAAATTTCAAAAATAAAAATATATACCCAAAACA
>CAUYPK010068106.1:0-37554 GCA_963574355.1 Loris lydekkerianus | reverse complement strand
GCTGGAAGGTTGGCAAGTGCTGAGGCTTCCCCACTACCGACCTGGGTGGTTGTGGGGTACCCTAAAACATACGTGCCCGCTGGGAAGTTGTCTCTGACTCCCCCCCCCCCCCCCCGCCCCCAGGCACACAGGGCTCACCTGACTGAAGAGGAGGCTCTGGTCCCTCACCCCCTCTCTGCACCCCCTCTCAGCTGCAGAGGGTCCCCAGCCAGGTCAAGAGAGCTGTGGAAACCAGGAGATGGCACTGGGAACTCGGTCTCCACGACTTCCTGAGTTAAGGGTGCACATGTGGAGGACCTGGGGACTGAAGGAGAGAGCAGGGGAGTGGTCTTCCCCAGCTGGGTGAGGGGCAGGAGCACAGTGCTATGACTCAGCGGGAGGAGACGGTAGTCAGTTAATGCAGTGGCCGGGATCGTCCGCTCCTGGGCGGGTACCTCAAGCAGCAGTTTTAAGCCTGAACAGCTCTAGGAGTTCCAGGTGAGCCCCCAACCCCTGTTGAGCCGTTGGCCCCTCCCCACAGCCAGACGTGGTGCAGCAACTGCAGAGCCCGGCTCGTGGCCCGCCAGCCGACCGGTGCAGCCACCTCGCCCTCCCGCGGAGCAGCCTCCGCAGAGGAAATCCGGTAGGCTCGGGGAGGGGCGGCCTCGCAGGAGGGTTGCGGCGACGGCCCCCCCCGACCCGGCCCGCAGTGACCTTCCGGTGTCCGTCCTGGCTGCTGCCTTGCGCAGCCGAGACACCGCCTCCTCTACCGCCTCTGCGGGCCCGCCTCAGCTGCAGCCACCCAGGCCCCCAACCATCCCAGGGGGGCCTTTGTTCCCTAAATTGAAACTCAGCGTGTCTCCTTTTCTCGGTGACTTTATTACATTGAAAGATAGCCCTGGCTCAGTGTGCGGGTCTCGTCCCTGGAGAGGCTGAGCGGGGGGACGGGCTTAGGGTCTGGGAACGCCCTTTTTCCACCCCGGGGTGCCGGAAGCAGCTGGAGGCGCCCAGGTCCAGCCGGATGGGGGGCACGGCGACCCCCGTCTCCTTCTGCCCCCTCTGGGCGAGCAAGGACTCTTCCCACTCGCGGTTTTTCACGTGCGGGGCCCAGCACCCACAAGGCTCCCCGCAGGGCTGGAGGGGATGACAGTGGGATTCCGAGTTGAAGGGCCGGCCGGGGTCGAGCACTGACTCGAAGCGGGCTCCCGGAGGCCAGCAGCGTTGCCCGGGGCAGGTTCGGGGAGACGCGCGCGGTCCCGCGGCTCCAGGCCCACCCCGCTGGTGTCCACGGCCCCGCCCCTCGATGCTCCCCTCCCCCGCCCTCCTCGTCACGCCCGGCGCTGGCGCAGGCTGGGGGCGGGGAGCACCTCCGTGTGACGCGCCCTCCCCGCGGTGCCCTTCAGCCGCCGCCGCAGTTCGCTCCGAGCCACATGGACCCGGCCGCCCCGAGCGCTCCCTGCCATTGACCGCGCGCCGGGCCCTGGAAAGGTAACCGATGCCCCTGGGCACAGCCTGCTCTTCTGTCTCATTTTCCCTCTCCCCTTCCCGGCCCCTGTGCCCCCTGCTCCTCTTGCGCGGCCCGGGTGCCCCTGCGCCCCCTCCCCGGTCCGGGCGCCCCTGTGCCCTTCCCTCGCCCCAGGGTCCCTGCACCCCGGCACCCCTGCTCCGGCTTCCCGGCTCGAGCTGTGAGCCTGTGGCTGGCGCTGTCCACCGGCGCGGTCCTGACCCCGCACCTGAGTCTTTCTCGCTCTTCCCCAGCACCAGTCTCCCGGTCTCCTCCCTCGTCCTCTTCCTTCTTTCCTCTCTCCTGGCGCGCTCTCGTGAGGGCCACTAGGCAGAGCCGGCTCGCCCTCAAAGCTAAGGGGTGCGGCAGCCGCTGGAACCCTAGCTGGCCAGGGCGTGGGTGGAAGCGCTGGGGTGTCCGTCCTTGCAGGAGCTCCCGCAACACTGGAGCCGCTCTGCGCTGGGCCCTGCCGTGCCCCTCCCGCTTAGAAGCCAGGGGAGAAGTTTGGAGAGTCTGCTTGGTGCAGCAAGGGCACCCCTGTGCATCAGTGCTCTAAGGGACACTGCCTGTTCCCACCTTCCCCAGCCATGAGGATCTCTGTCCTCTGCAGAGGAAAAAGCTGTAAAACAGTCTTTCCAGGGACCCAAGTTATCCTGATAGGAGAGACCCCACAAAGGGGGTCCACTGAGACTGCTGTAATTTTACAGAAAGTATCCCCCAGAGTGCCCACTGCCTGGGAGGAGCCTTGGGGCCTGGAGCATCCCACCCAGCAGGCGCAGGTGTCCGGTGGTCTGCCTTCCTTTGTTCCCTGCGGGCTGAGTCCTTGGGGTTTCTCCACTCTCGTCCCTTTTACTGTGGGCAGAGGGCACTGGGGTCTCCTCAGGGTGAAGCCTGGCCCCTAGTATCAGAAGCCCCAGGACCATCCCTGGGGGGCACCCACTCAAAGATTCACCACCTTAAGCCTTCTCCCCGGTCTTGGCCTCTGCAGAGCAGAGTAGTCACCTTCAAATGCCCCCTGGGCCCCACCCCCGCTTAACTCAGGCAGGCATGAGACTTCTCTGGATTCCTCTGAGCTATGCCCCCATATGGGGAGCACTCCCCCTGCAGACTGCTGAAGGCTAGCTTCAGAACCCCTGAGAGAATGTGGAGACCACTTCGCGGGCTGGCTGGGGGCCTGGAGCCTGAGCATGCTGGTGTGTTGTGGGGACGCCCCTCAAAGTAGGGCACTCGAGGCACCCTTCCCAGTGGGGGGTCCAACCTGCAAAGTGTTGGGGCAGGGGAGAAATGGTGGTCCCTGTAGCCCAGACTGTGGCTACAGCAAAGGTCAGGAAGGGGTAGGAAGAAGCTCAGGCCTGGTCAGGGTGACTGGTGACCATCTTGTTTCCCCCCAGGAGGAGGACACCTGGCCATACTTGAATGTGAGTTCTGAGCCTTGGATGAGTCACTGAGGGACCTGAGCCACCATCATGGAGTTCGTGATGAAACAGGCCCTGGGAGGTAGGGAGTGGGTTTGGGAGGGGCCATGGGACTGGACAGCCTGACAGGCAGACCCAGCTACTGCTCAGCCTGCACACTACACAGCACACACACACAGTCCCCTGCAGACCCCACACAGCCTTTGTAAACACACCTGCACCCCCTCCAAAGTAGCCCCGGGTCAGGGTGCAACTGTGTCTGGCAGCATCCTGATCCAGCATTTGGTGTGGAGGGGGTTAGGAAGGGCTAGGCAGGTGGGGAGGGTGCCAGGCACATAGGAAGTGCAGGCCTTTGCATCAGGAACCAGGGTGGGGGCAGGCAGGCCTGGGACACTGGTGAGGACCTGGTGGGCTTCACCTGGTTGGGCAACACTGTGCACAGGAGGCAGAAGGAAGAACAGCTGTGTGACCTGCTGTCCCCCAAGGAGGCAGTGCAGCCTGTTGTGTGTTCACTTCAGGGGCAGGGACCCTTGCAACCTCCCAACTGCTATTTGAAGGGAACCCTGTCTTTGGGGCCCAGGGCTGGGAGCAATCATGGACAGTGAGTCCCTGGCCTAGAGATGGGTGACCCAATGGGCTCAGAGGCAGGTCCACAGTGGCACAGATGTGTCCCAAAGGACTGTAGGCCTTGGGGGCTGTCCTGGGAAGCTCCCCTGGGTCAGCACCAGCTCCCAGAGCACCCAGGAAGGGAGCCTGCAGCCAGCACCTGACTCTGCCATCAGGGTGGCCTCTGTGGGGAACATCTGACCTGGTTCTGTGATCCTGGAAATGTTTGTCCAGAGTGGGAGTAGGCTGGGCATAGTGCCAGGGCCCCAGGCAGATGGGGGGACTCCACCATACCCAGGAGGTGCACACACGCAGCTGTCTCCTGGAGGATGTCTGTGCTTTTGCTCAACATAAATTAAATGAAAATATGTTTGAGCCTGGCTCAGGGCCACAGCCCTGAGACTTCTCGGTCAAGGTTAGGGCTAATTATAATGATTACATCACCAACATGTTTTCCGTTGAACCAGCATCTTTACCAGGCTGGACCAGGTTCCACCCAGGGCATCCCAGCCTGTTACAATTAATTAGGTGGCTAATTCAGGCTCTGAGGTGGGTTTTTAAGAAAACTGAAATATCTGCTTTGTCTGTCTGCATGGCTGAAATTAGCAAGGTAATTGCCAGCCTGAATTCCCTCTTTGTTTCTTGTCATCCCGAAGTTTCCTCTGCACTGGTGATGGGCAGGCACTGGGGACATCGTGGTAAAGGGGGATAGCCAGTCGGCCTCAGAGTCTTTGCAGCCAAGCATGCCAAATCCCCCCCAGGTTTGCTTGGTAGAGCTCATGGCTGTGTGAGACCCAGCGCCACTGCCAGAGACTGTTTCTGCCCCCAGCTCTGCTCCCCACCAGCCAAGTCACTCTTGCCATCTCAGAATGAGTGTGGGCCAGAGCGAAGAAACCAGCAGGCGAAGGGGCAAGAAGGAGGTCAGGGAGAGGGGAATGAGAAACCGGTTGGAGGTAGAGCTAGGAAAGGAAAATGACAGCCCAGAAACAGAGATGGAGAGAGACAGAGAGGCAGAAATGTGCTCAGCAAGGAATAGGCAGAGGTGAAAACTGAGTAAGTGTGCAGCAGAGTGGGGAGAGGGAGACAGGAGAAAGAGACAGAGACAGAGATGACTGAAGTCAAGACTGCAGGAACGTAGCGTCAGGCAGCACACAGATAGCACCCACACATCTGCACGCACACATGTGCACAGGGAAAGACAGAAGCAGGCAAGGAAGGCTTTGGCCAAGGAGCTGCCTCACAGGGGATAGGACTTGTTGTTCTTAGGGCATCATCCAGCTCACTGGCCACAGATCATGTCTTCTGATTGTGCTGGAGATGCAGGATTCCCACATGGAGCAGACAGGGCATCCCTGGTTCCTAGGTGGCCAGTCTGGGGCTTGGGTGGCCTGGTGCAGGAGCAGGGCCTTGGGGGATGCTGTCCCTTCAAGCCTCAACCTTTGTCTAGCAGGATCCTCACATGGCAGGGCAGAGCCTCAACCGAGACTGGGGAGGAGCCAGGCAGCAGGGCTCTGAGCTGAAGCAATGGCAGTAATGGGCTGGAATTCAGGGACAGCCTGTTCAGGAAGGAGCTCAGGGTGCCAGCTGGGGTGGCCAGGAGTTCTGGGAGTCTAGTGTGGACGCCTGCACCCTGCCCAGTTTCTGCAGCCTCCCTGAGGGGCCCTGGCTCTGTTGCCTGCTGAGCCCCCCACACATACACACTGGTAACCAGGGAGCGGTTACCAGTGGATCTGGGGGTTCACTGCACCAGAAGAGAAAGTGCCAGGAGCAGCAGCCGGGGCTCAGGGCCTGTGGCCTTCCCCCAGGACTCTGGGGCAGATAGCCTTTGGACCTGTTCCAGGGCAGAATGAGTGGCCAGACGGGTGCAGAGGCTCTGGACCTTAACTCTGTTCTCCCCCTCTGATTTCTCAACTATGCCCCATTAAGGGCTCAGTCCTTACTGCTTGGTCTGTGGGCAGTGGCCCTCAGAGCCTAGCCAGGCCTCCAGGTCCTCATGTGCTGTGACCACCACCTGGTCCCTGTCCCGTCTGCACCCACACAGCTGCCTCAGGGGTCACTCACATAACCTCTGGGTTCCCAGCTGCAGGATCCAGGGGTATGAGCAGGTGGCCAGCTGGGGCCATGGGCCTTACTAGGGCAGGACAGGCAGGCTTCTGGCATCTATATCCCCTCCACTTGCTAGTTGTGCCGTGCCAGGGACAGCCCTGCCCTGTGCTGGTAGCTTGGGCCTTGCAGGGCCCTGGGAGGGTGAGCCTATCCATCCACCTTCACAGCTGCTGCCTGGACAACAGCCCTGGCCCTGGAAGGCACCTTCTAGCACCTACCATGCACATGCCAGGAAGGCACCTTCTAGCACCTACCATGCACACGCCAGGAAGGGCCATTATCCCTCTGACCTAGCAGTTGTGTGTTGTGGGCCCACTGTGTGTGGGGCCCCCTGGGTGTGGACACAGGCAGGGCTGGGGGTGGAGAGGATACTCTTGTGCAAGAAAGTGTCCAGCTGTTAGTAAATTCATTCTTCTCGCCAAGAGAGTGCCCTCAAAGCTTTAGCAGGATTGGGGCCATCCCCAGATATAAATGGGCCTATGTTAGTGTCCAGCCTTCTAGAGGAAGGAGCTTCAGGGCTGCTGCAGACTGCTGACTGCCCTCGGTGTAGGAAGCTTGCCTGTGGCCCCTTTGTGGCAAAGGTAGCTTCAAACTGGGCCAGGCACATCTACAGGGATTTGGGGTGCAGGGTCCTCAGGGGGGTCTCCCTGGGTCAGGACATGACATTGTGTCCTACAGGGAGCATACATGGTTGTGGGGAGACTGATTGTATCAGGCAGAGGTGGTTATGATGGCTCAAATGACCAGCTCAGTGCTCACTCTCCATTCCCAGTGACACTCTGCCCAGAACACACTTGGATCCCAGGGGTGGTGGCTGAGGGTGCAAGAGGGAGGAGAGAGCATGGAGGACTGCATGCAGCAGGGACCACTATGCACAGTCTCCCCACAGTGCCTGCCCCAGCTCAGCCTCCTCACTTTCGCCCCCCCCTCCCCCAGAGGCTGCCTACCTGTGGGGAGGGAGGAAATAAATGGGGGAAGGGGGAAGAAAGCACTGTGTAGACATAGTCATGGTTCCAGGGTGAGAAGAGGGTCATTACTGGCCAGGACAGGGCAGTAATGACAATGGAGATGTGTCTCATGAACAAGTCAGGCAGGTAGGCAGGATCCCCCTTGCAACAGAGCCTGGGTGACTGCCTGTGGTCAGGGAACCTCTCTACACCCCTGTGGGTGGTAAGCTTTGAGCTCTCCATCCCCAAAGGCATGAAGACTGCCAGTGTCCACTTGAGATATGTGGGATGTGGAGGAGAATCTCCCTCTGTAACCAAAGGCCACCAAAGCAAAGAGCCTAGTCAGGAAAGCCCCTCCCTCAGACACACTGTGCTTATTTCCAGTGCCTCCTCCCCCCCGGGACACCAAGTTGGAGTGTAGCCCTCTCCATCTGGGCTCCTTCCTCACTGTACCTTCCAAGACCTCAGGTCAGGACCATGGAGGCCGCCTGGCAGCCAGGGTCCTGTCCTGACTTCAGGTGTCCACCCAGGGGTTATATACCCAGGCCATGGTCCCACCTTTTCCCATCCTCTCTGCTCGTGCCCAGTTTGGAGTTCAGCCAGCTCTGCTCGCCAGGGCCTCTCTTGTGCTGTGGCAGGTCTAGGCAGTCTGGTATCCTGCCACTTCCTGCTCCACTGGACACTGGCAAGGCCAGTGTCTCCGGACAGTGAAGCTGCAGGCTGAGCTGGACTGTGGGGGACATAGTGGATCAGAGAGGAAGCTCTCAAATTCCATGTGGGGAAGATGTTCTGGGCTGTAAGGAGCAGAGCTAGAGGGAGAGTAGCTTGAATCAGGTGACTCAGTGCCAGGAGGTTGCCCAACTGCTCAGCAATGCCACTAGGGACTTAGTGCCATCAGCTTCCACCTTCATCCTCATTGGCGCTTCCATGCTCAGCCTGCTCCTCACAGTCTCAAAGTGGCTGCTTCACCTCTAGCATTACATCCACAGCCAGGGAAGGAAGATGGGGAAGTGCTAAGGGACACTCCATCTGTTTAGCAGATGCCTTTGTGGAATCTCAGGAGGACTCCCACTGAGGTCTTGTGAGCTAGAAGAGGGAGGTGAGGGCCAAGGCAGGCATGTCACCTTCTAATGGGGGGAAGGCATTGGCAGGAGCTTGCAGTGCTGACTCAAATCCAATGTGGAAAATCTTGATTTTTGAGTGTAGAACCCTAGACAATTGAAACCCAGACCAGTGTCCTTCCTCCCTATTTCACTCCTTAGAACAGGGGTTGTCCTTGGCAGGTAGCAGCAAACACTTGATGATAAAATAACAACACTTGTTCAGGAGACTTCACAGATGCCACTCAGCGGAGACAGCTCTTACCCCAACCTCTCTGCGGCTGCAAGGACACTTCAGAGAAACTTGTTTTCCTCCTGAAACCCTACAGGATGGTCCTTTCTTCAGGAGAGATGTAGTTGGTTGATTGAGCTCCAATCAATTACAAATGCTTTAGTCCGATCTTGGGAATGAAATAGATATAATATACTTCAGCTGATAAAGTCATTTATTTTCTTGTCTTTTTGGTTGGTAAGAAATTCTGGTTGGGACTAAAGCATGTGTTGAATAGCCCCCGGGGGATGAGACACCCTGAAAATGTCAGCTACTGCCAGGCTGGCTCCAGGAACACTGGGAATTTAATGATGGGCATTGAATGGAACGGGGGATGGATGAAAACTGCACAGTGCACATCAAGTCCAGAGAACTTGGCCATATAAAACCCAAACCCAACTCTAAGTGGGGGTCAGACAAGGGGGAACAAAGGTGTTGGCAGCAGCCTATCCTCCACCATGGTGGGTGGCCGGGGCTTCTGCTCTGGCTGAGTGCAAGGTCCTTCTCAAACTCCTGGCTATTGGCAGCGACAGAGGACCTGCCCAGAGGATCCTGTTTCTGCCAGGGAGGATGGACTCTGGTGGGGACAGAGAAGCCTCGTCTGGCCCAGAGTCTCTCCAGACCCCACATGGTCTGCTGTGGCCAGCATCATCCTTGCTCAGGGACATCTGGGGATGTCTCTAATCTCCTGAATCACAGTGAGCGAGGCCCCTCTCACTCCCCACAGGGGCCAGGGCCTCTGGTTTCCTTCTGGTAGGGTGGGCAGGCTGGCAGGGTGGGGTCCACCCCGGCCCCATTCTATCTGTCCTTCGTAGGTCAGGGTGTGAATGTGGGCACCTTGCTCAGACTGAGGCAAGGAACTCTAGGAGCCTGGATTGATGTTCCTTAGTCTGAGGCAATGTGTCCTCCTGGCACTGTTGGCCATTCCTGGGCCTCAGTCTGTGCCCTAACATTTCCGAGGAAACCAGTGGCCTCGACCTGCTGTGCTGGGCTAAGCCTTGGACTGCCTGAGGCACTCACAGGCCCCTCTTCTGGGCCCGTGACACCTCAGCCCCGTCCTATCACCAGATGACATGCCCAGGGTAGCAGCTGCCACCCCTGCCCCGGCCTGAGGCTCAGGAGTCCAGCCATTTGTGCAGCAAGTAGGTGCCACTGAGTGTCAGACTAAATGCAAGCTGGCAGCTGTACCGTCTTGGCTCTGTTTGGGTTCTTTAATTGGCATTTTTGTCTCACCTCTGTCTCCATTTGTCTTGATCTTGAAAGTCAAGATTAGACACTCCACCTGGAGCCTGGCTCTGCGGGCCAAGACAGCAGTTCCACATTCTGACCATATTCGGTATCTTTAGGGCCCTCCCCAGAGCGGCCCCAGGCAAGCAGATAAAGGTTTACAAAACCACAAAAGGAGTTGACAGGGAGCAAGGAGGTATCTGGGCTCTTCATCATGGTTACAAAACCGAAAAGATACCTCCAGGGAAGGCAGGGACATGCACTGTGCCCAGCTCACCAAATTTTATTTTAAAAACCTTCCATAGGGCAGTGCCTGTGGCTCAAGGAGTAGGGCGCTGGTCCCACATATTAGAGGTGGCAGGTTCAAACCTGGCCCTGGCCAAAAACTGAAAAAGAAAAAAATAAATAAATAAACAATAAGACTCTGTTTTCCTGTGGTTCCTCTAATGAAGCTTAATTAACAAATTTCCTCTCTTAAAAAAAAAAAAATAATAATAAATAAAAAATAAAATAAAAACCTTCCATAGGGGCCGGGTGCAGTGGCTCACTCCTGTAATCCTAGCACTCTGGGAGGCCGAGGCTGGTGGATTCCCTGAGCACATGAGTTCAAGACCAGCCTGAGCCAGACCGAGACCTCATCTCTAAAAAGAAAAAAAGGGTTGTGGCAGGTGACTGTAGTCCCATCTACTTGGGAGGCTGAGGCAAGAGGATCACTTAAGCCCAAGAGTTTGAGGTTGCTGTGAGCTATGATGCCAAGGTACTCTACCAAGGGCAACAAAGTAAAACTCTGTCTCAAAAAAAAAAATAAATCCTTCCATGGGGGGCCAGACACAGTAACTCATACCTGTAATCCCAGAATTCTAGGAGGCCGAGGCAAGAGGGTTGAGTTTGAGACCAACCTAAGCAATAGTGAGACCCCATCTCTACTAAAAACAGAAAAACTAGCTGAGTGTGATGGTGGGCACCTGTAGTTTCAGCTACACAGGAGGCTGAGGCACGAAGATTGCTTGAGCCCAAGAGTTTGAGGTTGCTGTGAGCTGTGACGACTCCACGGCACTCCAGGCTGGACAGCACAACAAGACTCTGTCTTTAAAAAAAAAAAAAAAAAAAAAAAAGGTGGCACCTGTAGCTCAGTGAGTAGGGCGCCAGCCCCATATACCGAGGGTGGCAGGTTCAAACTTGGAGGGTGGCGGGTTCAAACTTGGCCCCGGCCAAACTGCAACAACAACAAAAAGTAGTCAGGCATTGTGGTGGGTGCCTGTAGTCCCACCTACTCAGGAGGCTGAGGCAAGAGAATCACCTAAGCTCAAGAGCTGGAGATTGCTGTAAACTGTGACGCCACCGCACTCTAGGGAGGGTGACAAAGTGAGACTCTGTCTCTAAAAAAAAAAAAAAATAACAACTTTCTCAGTGCTTTGGAGCCTGTAATCCCTTTTAAAACATTGTTTAGCTCTAATTGCCATTGGCAAGGATGACACAGCAAGTTGAGCCTTTGCTGGTGTTCTGGGGCTCAGAACTGGTTTATATCCTCCCTGCTTCTTTCCCATCTGTTGGTCCTCATTTGTTGTCTAGATCTAGAGGGTTAGTGTAACACTGTTTTCTTAATATACAAAAGTATTTTGATCTTTGCAATCACTTTTATAAGTGATTTTTATTTGAAACTTGAAAGTGTATTTTTCCCTATCGTTAAAATAGTGAGTGTCTATTGTAGGGAATTAAAATAATACAGAATTGATATGGAAAATTGAGATGCTGCATTGTTGTAAAATGACTCATTACTTGATTTAACATATTTTTCAAGTGGATGCTTTCAGATTCATTTCTAATTTTAAGAGACTGGGCAAAGTCCTTAGTGCTGTTGGTGTAATAAGACTAGTGAGTCTTTACCGTGAGTCACCAGGTTAACATCAAGGTTGGTGAAAAGAATCTGGCCAGATGAATATGGTTTAAAATAGCTCAACAATAATAATTATGTAACAAACATAATTTCCCTTAGCAAGTGTTTGTAGTCTCAAGGACAAACAACAACAGATCTTTGAATGGTGAATGTTTCAGGAAAGTCTTTCCATTTTGTATATTTAGAAAGAATCTCATCTTTCTGGTGATGAGATGCAAAGAAAGTGCAGATATCCCTCCCAGCTGTGGGAACTCTCATGGATCCTCCCCATCCACCCTAATTAAGGCCTGGGGTGAACACAGGCTTTGGAGTTGTATTGACAGCCTTGAAGATGTTTTGTTAAGTGCCACTGAGACTGGTGACTTGCGAAGTCAGTTATAATTTTAATTAAGAATGAACAAGAGAATGCAGATCTTGAGACAGTGTTTCTCAAGCGTCCACTCAGGTGTCCTGGTGTTCACTATCCCACAGGGCTATCTCAGGCATCTTTGTCATTTGTTTGTTTCCTCTAATGGCTCAGGGGCATTTAACACTTATAGACCTGCCTCTGCACTCCCTCTATGGGTCAGTAACTGGTGCTATTATCTTTTGACCATGTAAATACTGGTCCCTGGGCTCAGCCCCATAGCTCAGTGGTTAGGGCACCAGCCACATACACCTGAGCTGGCAGGTTAGAACCCAGCCTAGGCCTGCTAAACAATGACAACAACAACAACAAATAGCTGGGTGTTGTGGTGGGTGCCTGTAGTCCCAGCTACTTGGAAGGCTAAAGCAAGAGAGTCTCTTAAGCCCAAGAGTTTGAGGTTGCTGTGAACTGTGACACCATGGCACTCTACCAAGGGCAACATAATGAAATTCTGTCTTAAATAAATAAATAAATAAATACTGGTCCCTGGAGCCAAGCAGTGTGCCATGATTGTGTTTCTCTCTCATGAACCCTTTTTGTTTGCTCTGTAGTGAATATTCTGTTGACCTAAATTGCCTTGTACTATCTCTGAGACTCCACACATCCTCCAGCAGACTTCATCATAGTTCCCCGGGCACCCAATGGACAGGGCTGCAGTCCCCCTCCCTGGGGCAGCTCTCAGGACACGGCAGGGCACTCCCTAGACCATGAGCAGCAGTGGCCTGGAGTCTCCTCACTCTCTCCCTTTCTGATAAAGCATGTATGGAAAGTAAAGCCTGCACCTTTATTCTTCTGCACAATTGATAGTTAGGCTGGGTATAAAATTCTATATTCCAAAGAATTTCTTCCCAGCAGAATCCCAATCTGAATTAAAAAAAAAAAAAAAAATTCCCTTAGAATTGTGAAGCTTTGTTGTTGTTGTTGTTTCAGTTTTTTTTTTTTTTTTCTTTTCTTTCTTGGAGACAGAGTCCTACTCTAGCCCTGGGTAGAGTGCCATGGCGTCATAATAGCTCCCAGCAACCTTGAACTCCTGGGCTCAAAGTGATCCTTCTGCCATAGCCTCCAAGTAGCTGGGACTATAGGTGCCTGCCTACCACACCTGGGTAATTTTTCTATTTTTAATAGAGATGGGGGTCTTCTTGCTCAGGCTGAAGTCTGGTCTTGAACTTCTGGGCACAAGTCATCTCCTTATGGGCCTCCCTGAGTGCTGGAACTACAGGTGTGAGCCACTGCTCCCGTCTGTTGTTCCAGCCTCTGATGTTGCTGTTGGAAAGTTGAAGCCACCCTGACTTCTAGCACTTTGTCTATGACCTGTATTTTCTCTCTGGAGACTTTTACAGTTTCCTCTTTGATCCTGGCATTCTGAAATTTCAAAATTTCAAGACTTTACCATGAGTCTTCTTTCATCCACCCTGCTGGTGCCTCACTGAGTTCCAGAAAATTTCCCCATGGCCTCCTTGCTGTCCTGTCCCCCTCCCCACCCCCCCCATCCTCTGGGACTTACTTGTCCAGCCCCACTGCGACTCCCCACACTGGCTGGCTGTGCTTTCTCTTCTGTTGACTCTCTCTATGGCTTTTGCTCTAATCTCTGGGATATTTCCTTAATTTTATCTTCTAACCCTTCAACTAAATTTTCAACTACATTTTTAATGTCTGCATTTATATTTTTGACTTCTTAGAGTCCTCTGTTTTCTAAATTTCCCTTCTTTTTCCCTCTATTTCCTGTGTTGTCTGTTTCCACTGAGTTCTGTTTTGGGAGTCCCTAGATAAGTTGGGGTCCTAGTGCCTTGGTGGGCTGTGAAGGGTAGACTAGTGAGTCTTCATGGGGTAGTTCACTTGGAGGATGGCCCATGACCAGAGGCCCCTCACATGGGCAGGTGCCCTTGTGACCATCGTCTGACCCATGTCTAGTTGTACCTGGCTGACCACTGTTCTGCTGCTGGGAGCCCGACCAGCATCCTCAGGAAAACCCTGCCTGCGTGGCCCCCTGGTTCTCCACACAGGAGGTGCAAATTTCAGTGCACATGACAGGAGATGGGCTCAGACATGTGTCCCCTGCAATCCCACCAGGGGGGCATCCTCCATCTTGGTCTTGGGAGGCCAGAGTGAAGAACGTTATTACATAAGGAGACAGGGCAAGTGCCGGGAAGATCTGTTTAAAGGTAGTGATGGGACCCTGGTCTGCCAGGCAGGGAAACTGCTCTGAGTTCTCTCTGGCATGGCTTGCACCCACTGCATGACCGGTTTGCTGCTTTCTGCATGCTGAAGACTGTCCTCTGCTGCACATTCACACAACTGAGTCATGAAAAGCCTTGTTGGGAGTCAAGGGGGATAAACACGGGGTGAGCTAGCTTTTGTGTCTGGGAATCCCCAAATAGCAGCCACGTTAGGCCTTTGGTGGGGTGTGGTTCTGTTTCCCAGAAAGGGACCCACCTAGCTGGTGGTGGGTCTGAGGTGGGCAATAGCACAATATACCAAGACTGAGTGTATTAAACAATGGAAATTTATTTTTTAAAGTTATGGAGGTTGGAAGTCTGTGATCAAGGAGAAGGAGGGCTGGTTTCTCCTGAGGCCTCTCTCCTTGGCTTCCAGGTGTTTTCTCCCTGTATCCTCATGTGGCAGAAGGGGCAAGGGAGCTTTCTGGGGTCCCTCTCATCAGGGCACTGGTCCCATTCATGTGGCTCTACCCCAAATTCTCCACCTCCTGATACCATTGCTTGGGGTGGTAGAACTGCAACATGATTTTTTTTGTGTGTGTGACAGAGTCTTAAGCTGTTGCCCTGGGTTGAGTGCTGTGGTGTCACGGCTCACAGCAACCTCTAACTCTTGGGCTTAAGCGATTCTCTTGCCTCAGCCTCCCAAGTGGCTGAGACTACAGGTGCCCATCACAACCCCCAGCTATTTTTTTGTTGCAGTTGTCATTGTTGTTTTAGCAGACCCAGGCCGAGTTTGAACCCACCAGCCTCAGTGTATGTGGTCAGCGCCCTACCCACTGAGCTATGGGCGCTGCCTCCAACATGAATTTTGAGGGGACATTTGGGTCTATAGCAGCATCACACTTCCAGGTTTTTGAGCCTTATAAACAATGTTGTAACAAATATCCCTGCACTTATAATATGTGTCAAGTTCTTGGCATAAGCAGACAGTCGATAGACAGTCTCTAACTTGAGAAGCATACATTTGAGTGTGGGATACAGTAATAAATAGGTAACCTTGTAGATGCCTCTAATAAAAGATAAACAGGTAAATAAGCTCTCTACCTTGAGGTGGGGATTAGTGCCACTCAGGAAACGGAGCAGGTGAGGTCTGTTCTGTGAGGTAGGGCTAGGAGGCCATAGCTAGGGTCTTCCAGGAAGCCACTACATTCTTGGTGACACATCCAAGAGATGGACTCTGGCCCAAGACTGTGCACAGCTAAAATTCCTCTGATACATGTTTCCAAGCTGCTTCCCAGATAGCGCAAATATATAGCACAGATCACACCCCAAACACAGGTTTGTCAAATGACTGCTCATCTAATGGGGAAAATTCATTTCATTTTTAGTTACACCTTTTGAGTAAGAGTGTGATTCAACAACTTTCATACGCTCAAAAATTTTTTTGAATAACTGGTAGTAATTGCCATTCATGTCTATTTATGATTCATACACTTACAGGAGTTTCCTGTTATTTACTAAGCTTTCCTGTGTGTTACTTAACTTCACGATGCTCTTTGCTGCATGTGTGTGCAGGGTCAGACCATCAGGGCCTTTCTCCTTACAGATGTTCTTCCTGCTTCTTTACCATGCCTGGGGATTTCTGACTGGATGCTAGGCGTGGTGGGTTTCCCCATGCTGGGTGCTGGCCATCTTTGTTCTCCCTGTTCAAGGCAGAATGAGGTGGTGGGAGGAGGGCAGGACAGAGTGGGTCCCTTGCTGGAGGAGAATGAGACTTTCAGCCAGGCCCTGCCCTGCACACCCCTGCTGTACCCATAAGCATGGGAAACAGTCAGCCACGCTGTCCATGGGGGAAGAAGGCAGGAAGGTGCTGGGGTGGCGGGCAGCAACCAGGACTTGATTCATGAGTGTGGGCTGTGCTTGTGGACAGCGTTGGGTGGCAGGATTGTCCTGACTCTGAGCCATTCCATTTTCCCAGAGGGTTCTCCAAGAAGTGCCAGGCAGCCCCTCTCTGGTTCAGCTTCTCTGACTAGCACTGTGCACTAACCCTCAGCTCTCATGTGCACTCTCACTTGCTCTCCATATCTTGACCAATTTTTGGCATTGCTCTTATGTTAATTTCATAAAAATAACCCAGAGGATTTCCTTCTCTATTCCAAGAACATTCTAAATTATCATTTGAATTATCTTGTTTCTCAAATGTTTAAAAGAATCCATCTGTGTGAATTCTTAGAGATCTCAGTTTTCTACATTTTGTAAAGAAAATCTACTTCATTCAAATTTTCAACTATGTTAGGATAGAGTGAGTATACTATATATATTTTTTCTTTTTCTTTCTTTTTTTTTTTTTTTTTTGAGATGGAGTTTCACTCTCTCACCTTGGGTAGAGGGCTGTGGCATTATAGCTCACAGCAACCTCAGACTCCTGGGCTCAGAGGATCCTCCTGCCTCAGGAGCACCAGGAGCTGGGAATATAGGTGCCTACCATACCAGCTAGCTTTTTTTTTTCTATTTTTTATAGAGACAGGTCAAGCTTTGCGTGGGCTGGTCTCAAACTCCTGACCTAAAGTGATCCTCCCACCTTACCTTTACATAATTTCATTTAAAGTTTAAAAATATTGGGTGGTGCCTGTGGCTCAAAGGGATAGGGCGCCAGTCCCATATGCTGGAGGTGGTGGGTTCAAATCCAGCCTTGCCAAAAACCACACACAAACACACACAAAATTATTTACTTTTTTTTTTGCAGTTTTTGGCGGGGGCTGGGTTTGAACCCACCACCTCCGGTATATGGGGCCAGTGCCCTCCTCCTTTGAGCCACAAGTGCCACCCTATATTATTTACTTTTAAAAAATTGTCTTTAATCTCAAGGAAACTTGGTATCTTGGAACAGAGAAGGACATACTTGGAAAGGTGGTGGCTTCCAAGTGAAGCTGCAGTTAGGCCAGGACAGTGGACTGTGTCAAGGTTTTTTAGCCTTGGTGAGTGCTATGGTAGGTGAGAGGTCAGCTTTGGCCAGCCTGCATCATCTGTACATACCATCCCATTTAAAAAAGCAGCCTTAACTTATGTATTATTGAAGTCATTTATTTAAAAAATAGGCCAGGTGCAGTGGTTCACTCCTGTAATCCTACTACTCTGGGAGGCCGAGGTGGGTGGATTGCCTGAGCTCACAGGTTCAAGACCAGCCTGAGCCAGAGGGAGACCTTGTCTCTTTAAAAAAAAAAAAAAAAAGGGACAGCGCCTGTGGCTCAAAGGAGTAGGTCGCCAGCCCCATATGCTGGAGAGAGAGGGTTCAAACCCAGCCCTGGCCAAAAACTGCAAAAAAAAAACAACAAAAAACATAATTTGAATGTTAATAAAGACGATTCCAAATTTAAAATAAATAAATACAAAATATTAAAAAAAAAAAAAAAAAAAGACTGGCATTGTGGCGGGATGCCTGTAGTCCCGTCTACTTGGGAGGTGAAGGCAAGAGAATTGTTTAAGCCCAAGAGTTTGAGATTGCTGTGAGCTCTGATTCCATGGCATTCTACTGAGGGTGACAAAATGAGACTCTATATCAAAAAAAAATAATGAAAATAAAATAAAATAAAATAAATAAATAAATATAGGCCAGGTGTGGCGCCTCATACCTGTAGTACCAGCTACTCAGGAGGCCAAGGCAGGAGGATTGTTTGAGGGCAAGAGGATTGCTTGAGGCCAGGAGGTCAAGACCAGCCTGAACAAGAGCAAGATGCTCTCTCTACAAAACATAGTAATAAAAAATTATCCATGTATAATGGCAGGGGGCTGAGGCAGGAGGATGGCTTGAGCTCAGGACTTTGAGATTGCTGTGAGCTATGATGACACCATGGCACTCCAGGCTGGCAACAGAGTGAGACCGTGTCTTAAAAAAAAATAATAATAATAAAATAAAAAAATAAATTATATATATATATATATATATATATATATATATATATATATCTCAACATAATTACATGGCATGTGAAATAAGTTGAGTACTGTAAGGGCATACTTACACTATAAACAGATACCTGCTAGTGTTATGACCAGAAATAGCTATCATGCACAATAAGCCCCAAAAATAACCTGCCTGGGAGAACAGTACAGTGTGGGAGCCAGCCAGGCAGAGCTCCGGGAAGCGGGTTCCCTTAGGAAGAATGTGAGGGCTTGGATCCTCAGGACTCAGGTACCCTAGGTTTCTGGTCCCCATGGGCTCAGGTATCCCAGGGCTCAGGTTCACAAGGGATCAGGTTCTCAGGACGCAGGTCCCCAAGGGCTCAGGTACCCAGGGCTCAGGTACCCAAGGGCTCAGCTCCCTATGGCTCAGGTTCTCAGATACCTAAGGGCTCAGGTACCCAGGGATCAGGTACCCAGGACTCAGGTACTCAAGGGCTCAAGTCCCCAGGACTCAAGTACCCAAGGGCTCAATGCCCAGGACTCAGGTCCCCACGGCTAGGTACTCAAGGGCTCAGCTCCTAGGGCTCAGGTATGCAAGGGATCAGGTCTCCAAGGAATCAGGCCCTGGGGGGCTCACGTCCCCAGGGCACAGGTTGGGAGAGGGGAGGTGGAGCCTGATCCCAGGCCCCCTCCCCAGGCCTCAACTCAGCCAGCACACACTTCCCAGAGCAGAGTTCTAGCAGGAGGCAGGTGGCAGGAAGATCAAGGGTTGAGGATTTGTTGATAGAAGCAGGTAGACAGTGGTGTGGGCCACACAGGAACAGCGCTCCCTGTCTGTTGCAGGTAGCCTGACAGCCCTCAAGACCCCTGAGTCTGGCCTCGGGGTGGCCTGCACTAGGCATCCTGACCCCTCACAAGGAGGTGGTAGGCGCTGTTGAGGGCATCTGCTCCTGAGTAGACAGGTACCCTTGCCTCATCTTGCTACAGCTTTACCAACTGCACTTCTTGTTCCCACCTGCAGGCCCTGGGGCAGGGCTGCTGCGGCCTCAGTCTCAGATCCACCCTGCATCCTATGGTCCAGCACCTGGCTCAGTGTGTCCCAGACTTGAGGCTGCCGAGGCTCAGGTGTGTGCCACTGGCCTGGCCTCCGTGGGACACAGGGCTGGGGATGGGGTGTGGCCACAAACCCCTCAGGCATATCCCCCTCCTCCCCCAGCTGTACCCCAGGACTACTGGGGTGGCCTCCACTGTGGCATGGGTGCTGAGAGAGCAAGGCACATTCTGTGTCAGGAGCAGGCTGCTTGTGGTTTCTGCTGCCATCCTGGTGGTGTCTAATCCCAGCTTAAGCAGCATTTCAGAAAATGGCTGCTGTAGTAATGGGGCTTGTGGGTGCTGCCGTGGCCCCCAGAGCAGGTGCAGCTGACACAGAGTGATTCTGCCACTGAGTCCCCAGTTTCCTGCAGCTGCCTGGAGGGAAGGGCCGGCTCCTTCCTTTGTAAAAGGGGTCCCTTTGGCCAAGTGAATCAGGTCAGGGCACAAATGGGGCACCCCTAGAAGTTGGGGACACTGACAGCTCCCTGTAGCACCCCATTGTGTCTGCTTCCACTGTAGACCAGAGCTCCCAAACCATTGCTGGGCTGAACCCTAAGGCAGGCGGCCTCCTGCCCACGGTACACCTCCCCTCTCAGGTCACCTACCCCAGCTTCAAGCCAGAATGTCCCAGGATGGAGGGAGAGAGCTGCAAGTTTCTCTAACTTGGCTGCAGATTAGCTTTTTCCAGAAGCAATGAGCATATAGGTTTGTCCTCTTCACACACTTGACCAAGGCAGCAGCCCAGCAGGCACAGAGGTCTTGGCCCAGCATCTGGGGAACCATTAGAGTCTAGAAGGTGCTACTGTGTACCAGTTTTCCTTGAGCTATTGGCATAAATTCTGCTTTGCAAATTTTGCAGATGTGACTGAAAATTGACCACAGGATTTTAGTTTTTTGAGAGAGTCCAGATCTGCAGTGATAGCCACACACCTGGCATAGGCCCCACAGTGACAAGGACAAGACATCCTTGGTGCCCCACCCCCCACCATCTGTGATAGAGGTTGGTGTAGTAGCAGATGGTGGGGTACATGGCTTAGGTATGGCCTAAGTATCTAGTTTTCGGTCCAGAGCCCACAGCCCAAAAGTTGTCCCACCAGCCGCTGGTGGCCTTCCAAATCATGCTCTGTGCCCACAGGAGACAAGTCACTGTGTAGCTGGCAGAGGCAGCATTTGGCACAGACATCCGCAAGAAGGGCAACGTGGGGATGGCAGTGCCAACAAGACCAGGGACGTAGCAATGGGGACCCAATGTGGAGCCAGTACATTTGAAAGATGGGTCTAGGGGGCCACAGCTGGCCACAGGGGAAGGGGTGCCAGCCCCACCCAAATACACTTTCTCTCAGCTGGAGGCATCAAGATCACAGCTCAGAAACTGAAGAGGGAGTAGTTGCTGATCCCTGCCTGCCCTCTTGGGATGACAGTGACAAACATGGGGCAGCCCTGTGGCCATTGGTCCCAGTGCGCCCATGAAAAGGTGATGTGCTGCTGATTTTGCTTCAGCTGGCGAAGGTGGTGACAGGAGCATGGGGGGGCTTAGCAACCATGAGGCTGGCTGCTCCTGGCTGAGACTGGCTGACCTGGTAGCCATTTTCCTGGCCAGCATCTGGGCTCAGCAGAGGTGGCTGTGCTCCTGGGACCTGTTGAAGGGCCAGGGCTCACCACGGTGCCTGCCATGTTCAGAGGCTGTAATTATATATCTCTGTCCTGGGGGCTGAGTCACAGAAGGCATTAGGGGAGGTATTTGTGGGCCCTGTGATTCAGGAGCTCATGAGAAAAGTGGCAGCTTGCATGGTAGGAAATTAGGGTCCTAGGTGCTGGCAGCAAGCAGCCCCCTGCAGCAGCACCAGGACCAGGGCCAGTCAGGGCCGAGGCCTCACCCACGGCATGCCATCTCCACCCTGCTCCTCGAACTGGCATCTGCTTGTTCAGCCATTCCTTCTACCACCTTTGGGGCACTGACCCTCTGTTGCACACAGAACCCAGAGAAGACCCCTCCTCCCCCAGATAAGCACACACACGTACTACACACGTAAACACACTCCCACAGCTCAGCCACCAGTACATGCATGGACATACACAGCCATACAAAAGTGCATGGCCACACCATGACACACACATGGGCACACACCCCCTCCACACATAGCCCAGCATGTCTGCACCCAAGGTGATGAGTGCCAGACCCCAGGTGAGCAGCTAGAGAGTCAGAAAGCAGTTGGAAGGCCAGGCCAGGTTTGGATGAAGCATCTGAATGGGGCTGCCTGACACATGGCCTTTCTGTCCCAGGAGCCACCAAAGACATGGGGAAGATGCTTGGAGGTGATGAAGAGAAGGACCCAGATGCGGCCAAGAAGGAGGAAGAGCGCCAGGAGGCCTTGCGCCAGGCAGAGGAGGAGCGCAAAGCCAAGTATGCCAAGATGGAGGCCGAGCGTGAGGTCATGCGGCAGGGCATCCGTGACAAGGTGAGTGCCAGCGCCATGCACTGCACTGTGGGAGCCACACCAGCCAGGAAGATTGCTCAGTGGGGCCCAGACCCCATAGTGGGGTATTAGGGGAGGGCCACGGGTCCCCCATTCAGGGCCTCAGAACACACCCTGGAAGCTTTGGGGAGGGGGCCTGATGTGGGGGGAACAGGACACTGGGGCAACCCCAGGTGTCCACATCTGGATTGAGGCTTCAGTCTGGGGCTGGCCTGTCCTCATGGAGTTGTTGGACCCTGTAGGAAGAGATGGGGGACAGGCCACCCACCTGGCCATGGGACACTCCTGAAGCCAGCTTTAGGCTTAGGGTAGGGATGCTCACCTAGGAAGGGACCTGCATCTCCTGAGTGTGTGGGGTGGGGGCAACTTGCTGGCCATGGCAGCTCCCGCTTCTTCTGGGTGATCTTCTCTTGGGAGTCGGGTAGCCAGAGAGCGCCATGCCCCATCATAGACAAGGATACCAAAGCCAGGAGGAGCCCGCATGCGAGGCTGACCCTGCAGCAAGGCCCAGGTGCGTAGCACAGTAACAGCCCCACATAGGCTGTCCTTCCAGTGCCCAGGTTGGGGCTGGGGAAGCATTAGATGAGGCTCTGGCCACCAGACCACAGCCAGCAGCCGACTTCACATGGCTGTGCACAGAGATCCAGGGGCCAGGGGCAGGGGACTGTGGTAGGAGGAGCAGGGGGATGGGGGGACAGAGAGGGACACAGACAGAGAGGAGAGACAGAGACAGAGTCAGGGGACAGACAGGGACAGACAGAGACAGGCTCAGACAGCAACAGAGGCAGAGAAACAGGGGACAGTGAGAAGAGCTGAGAGCCCAAGCAGAGCTGAGAGGGGAGACACTGCTCACTGTTCTGAGTGTTCATCCATCCATGTCATAGTGAGAAGGCAGACCTGGCCACTTGGGCTCAGAGCTGCCCCAGGCCTACTTTATTCTGTGGGGTACCCAGAGCCCAGACAGGGCAGGCACAGAGTGGCCCTGGCCAGTCCCCAAGGGTTATGGAGAGAGGGTCCCAAGGGTGAGAGACTGGTGGCTCAGTCCAGATGTGGCAGCTGGCCCCTCACAGAGAATGAATCATGCCTGGGGGTGGGGGGGAGGTAGAGGATCACTATGGGGCCAGAGCAGACAGTGAGATGATTCCTGGGGTCTTCAAGGCATGCTGGGTGGCCCAGGTCAGACGCAGGTCACAGGGGACAGCCCCTCCACAGCTTCTGTATGGGGATCTGGGCTGGAGGCAGGAGCAGGGCTCTCAGGTAGAGGTTGGTGAATCTGGCTCTGCCCCCAAGAACCCTCAAGGCCTGGAGGCCCAGCTTGCCTGCTGCCTGCCTGCCCTTGGCCTTTCAGAAATTCAGAGTCCAAACAAAGACCTCTGAAATGCACCTTCTCCACTACTATTTTCCCTTGTTTTCTTGGAAATTGTGAAAAAATTTATAGTCGCAGCAAATTCAACAAATTGCTAGCAGGCTAGATAGGAGGGGGAAAAATGGGGAAATATCCAAGTTAAAACCTCAAAATAGGATCCTCTAAGCCAGGTATGGTGCCTCACGCCTATAATCCCAACACTCTAGGAGGCCAAGTGGGTGGACTGGTGGAGCTCAGGAATTGGAGACCAGACTGAGCAAGGAGACCCCATCTCTACAAAAATAAAAAAAATTTACTGGGCATGGTGTCACTTATGGTCTCAGGCTGAGGCAGGAAGATCACTTGAGTCCAGCAGTTGGAGGTTGTAGTGAGCTATGATGATGCCACTGCACTCTTCTTAGGCGACAGAGACTTTGTCTCAAACAAAAGAAAATTTGCTGTTTCTTGAAATAGGACCCAGCTGAAATGGGCAGGGCAGTTACTGGGGTCCCTCCAGGACTCTGCAGGGATCTAAGCCCCAGGAAACCAAGGCCCACAGGAGGAGGGGCTGGGCCTGGGGTGGAGGGCAGGAAGTGTCAGGGACTTAACAACGTGTACCTGCCCATAAGAATAGCTTTCTCAGGACACCCACCTGCCCAACAGGTCCTGCAACTTCCAGCCTCCTCTTCACTGATGGTCTGGTAGTACCTGGACATGCCAGACCCCACATCCACACCAGTTTCTGCGGGGTCCTCTGCCACTCGTGTCTGTGCTGGTGGCACCCCAACTCCACCGCCTTCTCTGTCCCCACAAGTGGGAGTTCTGTCCTCAGATGTGGTGCCTAGTGGTCCTCCCTGGCTGTGTATGCTCCAGGCAACTTGGGGAATGGTCAGAAAATCAGGGCTCAGCCGGTCTGTTCAACATTTCTCTACAAATAGGGACTGCAAGGACTGAAGGGCTAGACCCAGGTAACATGTCCTGGTGGCCTACCATCTGGGGCCTTTCATCTCTAGGGTGGGTGTGCCTTGGAAGCCTGGCCCCTGTGCTGGGTTTGCACACCTACCACCTGTTTGCAGGCCTGAGCACCAACTGGGCTGCTCTTTGCCCACAGATGCTAACTCTGAGTTTGTGCTCCTGATGGCAGGTGTGGATGGTGCTAGCTGTTAGGTCAAATGAATGGTTCTCAGTACTGATGAGCACCACTAATCTCAGGGTCTAGAGTCTCTCCTTCTGTATGACAGGTCCACCATGAGACCCCTAACAACCAGCACCACAGGGTACAGTCTCCTGTGGTCCACAGGGTGACCTGGCTTCTCCTGTGGCCCTATCTCAAGGCACTGCTCCTAGAGAAACAGGGCTTAGCACAGGATCAATGGATGTCTGGACCAGTGGGGCTCAGAGCCTCAGAACCAGGTCTCAGCCAGGCCACATCCACCCAGGTCAGGAGCCCCAAGCCCCAGGCAGAGGAGTCGAGCCCAGAGTAGCTCCAGCCTCAGAATGACCTTGAACCTCAGAGGAGTGACTGGCATTTCAGTCCAAGCTCAGATGACCCATGAATTGGTGGCAGGGCCTGGGGTCTCTTTCTGGACCCTCACCTCCTCAAGGTCACTTTGCTGGTCAAGGACATCCTTTGGGCCAGGGGTGGTGGCTCATGACTGTAATCCTAGCACCCTGAGAGGTTGAGGCAGGTGGATCACCTGAGCTCAGGAGTTCAAGACCAACCTGAGCCGGAGCGAGACCTCATCTCTACAACTAGCTGGGTGTTGTGGTGGATACCTATAGTCCCAGCCACTTGGGAGGCTGAGGCAAGAGGAGCCCATGAACCCAAGAGTTTGAGGTTGCTGTGAGCTATGACTACAGAAGGGGACAAAGCAAAACTGTCTCCAAAAAAAAAGAACCCCCAAACCCCAACCCACTTTGTTCAACTTAGTCAAATGCCACATGTTTTTGCTGTGATACATGGTACCCCGAGCACCTCCACTATGGTGTCCACCTGGGAGCATAGCCTCCTGTGTCAGGCCACAGTCCTCACCCCACACATGTGTTGCAGCTGTGTGAACATGTGTCCTCCCACCGTGGACCTGTGGGCTCTGGGCACAGGCTAGAGGGAGTTTTCTCTGGCCTGACCTCGTTTCTGGTGCCATTGATCTCCCTAGCATATGAACCACTTCGGGACACTGAGCATATACCCCGTGCTGTGCAAGGCTGGTGCCTGGCCAGGGTGAAGCTGTCCCAGGAGGGCACCATCAAGGTGGCCCAGGACAAGGACACAGCTCCTCTGGCTGGTGGGGAACAGGGGGGCAGGGGCCAGCAGTACTTGGTCCTCTCTTCCTGCTGATGTCTCAGTGCTCTGGTTCTGTGCTCAAAGGGCCCTCTGGGGGATATGTCCAACCCTCTCAGATGTTCCTGCCATGCCCTAGTTGCCTGGGTTTCAAGGGGTCCCCACACTCCCAAGTCTGTTAGGGTGGGGAGAGTGCCATGGCAAGCCCAGAATGGCCTCTTCTCAGTGCTCCCACGTGCTCTTGTCACAGGTGGGCTGGGAGCTGGTGTCCTCCTCTCCAAGGTGCCCTGGCCTCCCCCATGCCCAAAGACACCTGCAACCCCAAGGCAGGGGATGGCTGCTGAGCCTGCCCTAAGCAGGGTGGGGGTATACAGGTAGCCCATCTGGAAGTGGAGGATCTCCTTGGAGATGTAGGTCAGGCACCAGGAGCAGAGCTCACCCTTTTTGTGAGGAGAAAAGAAATGAGCCAGAAATGGCAGGGGTCTTATTACTGGGTGAAGAAAGTCCAGCCACCTGTCACAGTCAGCCAATATGCAGAGATTAGGTGATGGACAGGTGACAGGTCTACCAAACTTTGTCAGAAGACCTGCAATTCTGGAGAACAGTGAGAGTAGCCTCTCCAAGACTGTTCTGTTCTTCCATTGCCAAAATCACAGGTAAAGGTTCAAAGTAAGTACTACATTAACTCTTATTTTAAATAATAATCAGTACAACTCAGTGATAATCTATTACAACATTTCCAATTCAAAAGTCAGTTTCCTAAGTCAATCTTCCTAAACTATTCAAAATGGGCATTTTTAGGGTGGGAGCTAAATTTACAAAACAATAAGAATGGAAGACTGGAGGTGAAGGTCACCTAGGCCCAAAAAGGCCCAGAACAGCTGTGTCAAGTCCACCCCAGCCCAACAAACTCCATCTTATTCTCACTACATGTGCTTTCACTCTTTGTCAGAAGTGCCTCCTCCCCAAGACTGGTGACCTTGCACTGTGTGCTCTACAGTAGGAGTCCACTGGCCCATCACGTTCTCGTAGATGCCCCCTCCTCAATGCTCCATCTCTGCTCTGCTGCTGTCCTCACTCTGCAGGCTGGGGCCTTGGACTCCTACCCTAGATGCACCAGTCTGTTCCTACCAGCCCCAAGGCAGCAGGGGGTTAGCAGAAAAAAATCCAAACTCTAAAATACAGCAGAACTTCCACAACTGCCCACCTCCCTTCATGGACCACTTCCTCAAGTTGCCCTAATCCTCACAGCCTGGACATGTACCACATGTACGTGTCAGTACAGGTTCCTCATGCTGACCAGCTTGTTACAGTCCCTTGGGTGGTCACTCACAGAGGTTCTTCTGTAATTTAAAGAGGTTTATTCTGAGCCAAATGTGTGTGACCAAGTAAGCAAATGGCCTTAAGAGGTCCTGCGAAAATGTGTCAAGGCAGCCAGGTTAGGGTTTGTTTTATACATTCATGGAAATAGGAACTACACACCAATACATGGAAACTGTACATTTAGGCCCTAAAAGGGCCAAAACATCTCAGACATCTCCAAGGGGAAGAGTCTTAAGGTTATAGGTAGGATTAAAGATTCTTTGATATGTGGCTGACCCCTGTAATCCCAGCACTCTTAGGAGGTTGAGGTGGGTGGATTGCCTGAGCTCATGAGTTAGAGACCAGCCTGAGCCTGACCGAGATCCCCATCTCTAAAAATAGCCAGGCATTATGGGGGGGCTCCAGTACTCACAGCCACTTGGGAGGCTGAGGCAAGAGGATCGCTTAAACCCAAGAGTTTGAGGTTGCTGTGTGCTGTAACGCCAAGGCACTCTACCAAGGGTGACCAAGTGAGACTGTGTCTCAAAATAAATAAATAAACATTGATTTGTAATTGATAAAAGAAACGAAGCTTTGTCTAAAGGCTCCCAATGTTTTAAGATAAGGAAGTCTGTTAATAAGAAACCGAGTCACTGGACAATTACAGAGACTCAAGTGATCTGTTAAGTAAATTGAGAACCACTAGGCAAGGTTTAACCTTTCTCTTGCATGTCCTTAGGCCCTATTAAGAGTATGTTACAAAGAGTAACTCCAAAACGGAGGGGCAGGGCACATCTCCAGCCTAACCTACCCTCCCCTAACTCCAGGTGTGGGTGCCCTTCCTGTTTCTTACCAGGACACTTTCAGTGGATTTTGGCCCCTCACAACCTGAAGGAGCTCATCTCCCTCCTAACCTTAATAACATCTGGAGCTGAGCAGGAGGGTTGGCCACCAGCCTCTGGGCTCTTCCCACCACTGCTCTCCCTGCCCCAGGTCAGAGGCTTCCTAGAAGGCAGGGCCAGGGGCAGGGGGAGCCCAGGGTCCCCCTGGGTAGCATTGACTCCCCCAAGAAGATGCGAGCCCTCCCCATTCCCCCACCCCCACAGGCCCGCGGTCATGGGTCCCTCAGCCACTCTCCTTCTCGGCGGGGTCTCTCGCCCCCGGGCCCCGTGGGGCTGTCCCTTCTTGCGGAGTCCCGCGGCCCGGCAGAGCTGGCAAGCCGAATGGGGCGGGTCCCTCGCCAGAGCCCTGGGGTCGCACCCCCACCCCACCCTCTCCCCGCAGTACGGCATCAAGAAGAAGGAGGAGCGCGAGGCGGAGGCGCAGGCCGCCCTGGAGGCCAGCTCCGAGGGCAGCCTGACGAGGCCCAAGAAGGCCGTCCCGCCGGGTTGTGGGGACGAGCCGGAGGAGGAGGACGAGAGCGTCCTGGATGCGGTGATCAAGTACCTGCCCGGGCCTCTGCAGGACATTTTCAGGAAGTAACGCAGCGCTGCAGCCCCGCAATCCCGGAGCCCCCGCCCGCCCGCCCCCTGAGATCCTCCGCGGAGACCCCTAAGGGATGTCTGGAGCCCAGTGCAGCCTCACGCCGATATAAGCCATAGCCCTAGGTCTGTCCTTTCCCGCGCCCCACACGCCCCGGGAGCCTCCGCCCACCCTCCCGAACCTCCGCCACCTCCACCGGGCTAGGAGGGTCCGGCCCGGGCCACTGCAGCGGCTGCGGCACAGAGTCGGCCCAGTGCTCCTCTGCTCACCAGGATGAAGCCCCCACGTCCAGGACGCCCCTTCCTGCTCCGGCCGTTCACCGCCCGCGCGCCCCACCAGCGCCCAAGACCAGAGCCGTCCCGCAACCACGCATGGCGCGCTGCTCCAAATCGGGCGCTCGTGCGGGTCCAACTCAGGAGCACAGCCATAGGGCGGTGGGGAGCAGCGGGAGTCCACCCCGGCTCACAGTCAGCGCCCTGCCCGCTTGGTCCCTAGCTCCCCGCCTGGGTCAGCCCCCCTCCACCCTGCTTCCATGCTCTCTTCCAAACTTCGCCTCGCGCCCGCCGCCCGAACTCTGGCCCCGGGCTGCTGGCACAGCTCCTCCGTGTCTTCCGGGTCTCACGGCCCACCACCATCGGTGCCCCTCACGCTGAGTCCACAGTCCGTCTTTCTCTCTCTCTCCCCCTCCCTCCCTCTCTCTCACTCCTCTAGCAGGCTTTGCTTCTTTGGATCGCCTTGACCGGGTTCCCTAGTCAATCGAGGGAAACTAAGCAATTGTTTGGGAAAGCTCAGGACACTCCCCAAATCTCACCCCCCTCTTCTCTACTGGGAAGGCTGCTGTTTCGCTGCACGGCACCCTGCCCTCCCACACTTTCAGCAAGAGCTGGGGAGGCCTGAGAAACCCTGAGCCCCCGGGGGCGCGTGCGGTGGTCCGGAGCCCCGCGCCAGTGGCCATGGCCCTTGACCCACCCTTCCCCATGCCCGTCTCCTTTCCACAGGGCAGAGGGGTGAACCCGCGCAGAGCCCAGAGGGAGTCCGGCAGAAACCAGGGAGGCGAGCCCCCAGCCTAGAGCCCTTCCCTTCTGTCCTTGTTTAATTTGCATCACAATTTGTTGAATCTCAGGTAAATGAGGTCTCTGTATTTGATGAGTTTTGTCTCGACAGGCGGAGGCCTGGTTCCCCGGCCCTTTTTGTGCACATGGAAAACGTGTTCAGTGTCCACGCGTCGCGGGCCAGAGGCGTGGCTCGGCATTGACCCTCATGACCTTACATAGCTTTAGAGAAGCCATAACGACCGACCGCAATACGAACCCGACGCCCTCGCAGCAGAGGCGCGCGCCCCACCCGCCCGTCTCGCCCGCCACGTGCCCCCTCTGACTCCTCCGGGTCCACGCCTTTTTAAAATGCCTGTTTTCACACTTTAAAAAGCCAGCTCTGAGCAGACAGGGCGTTCTCTCGCAGAAACCGCGCATCCCGTCCCCAGCGCGTGGGGCGCCCGGCCGCCGAGCTTAGCTATATGTGGATGTCGTCTGTCTGTCTGTCCCTGCGCCCTCCTGCATGTCGGAGGCCCTCGCGTGTGTTCTCTCCCGATGGAATCACAGCCAATAAACACCACAGTGATTCACGCTCCGTGGCCGTTCCTTCAGCGTTTCCTTCCGCCAGGACCGGATCCACAGGGGCCGGAACTCAGACCGCACTGTGGGTGGAACAGAGCCATGCTTGGCCAGGTGGGCAGCACCTTGTCCTTTCGCTGGGACACCTGCGGGGTCTCCGCACTCTCCTGACCCAGGTTCAGCCATAGCCAGAGTAATCTTCATTTAAATGAAGAATTGGCCCTCAGGGTCCTTCTGCCCTGGGTCTTCCCCAGGCCCCCACCCCTGCTCCCAGACCCCAATTGTAACTTTCGTATCCTTTCCTTTTCTTTCCTTTCCTTCCCTTCCCTTACTCCTTCTCCTTGCCGTTCCCCTTCTCCTTTTCCCTTCTCCTTTCCCCTTCCCCTTTCTTTCTTTCTTTCTTTCTTTTTCTTTTTTTTTGGACTGAGTCTCACTACCTCGCCCTGGGTACAGTGCTGTAATGTCACAGCTCACAGCAACCTCAAACTCCTGGGCTTAAGCAATCCTCTTGCCTCAGTCTCCCAAACTCTTGGCTATTTTGTTGTTGTTGTTGCAGTTATCTTTTTTTTTTTTTTTTAGCTGGCCCAGGCCGGTTTCGAACCCGCCAGCCTGGGTGTATGTGACTGTGCCCTACCCACTGAGCTATGGGCATCACCCATGGCTATATTTTGTTGTAGTTGTCATTGTTGTTTATAGCAGGTCCAGGCCCCGGGCTCAAACCCACCAGCCCAGGTGCATGTGGCCAGTGCCCTAACCACTGAACTACAGGCACCGAGCACCAATGAGAGCTTTTCCATCACCCAGTTCTACCAGGCCCTGGGGGCCCAGGTCACACTGCTGCCCTAGCTCAGGTACCCCCAGGGCATTCTTATCCTGGGAGGCCAGCCTCCTGTGCCCCCCACTGCAGCTCTGGGCTCCACATCCTGCAGCAAATGCCTGCCAATCTGCACTGAGGTCAGAGGAGCGACTGGAGGGACCTGCTGGCTCTCTGGCCTGGGACAGATTCTCCCATTCTGACCTCAGCCCAGAGGACATCCCTCTGCCTCCCTTCAGGGGTGTCCTGCCATGTCCTTCCCACCCTAATCTGCCCAGGACATTCAGCCACACCCCTAGGTGCTGTGGGGTCATAGAGTGGGTGAGAGAGATTGGGCTCACTCCAACACAGCATGGGGAAGTGGGAACTTGTAGCCAAAATGCACAGTAGGTATCAGTGGAAGACACATCAGGATCAGAGAGATTCTAGCTGAAGACAGGCCAGGATGCTCAGGTGACAGCTGAGGGTGTTAAAGATGAGAAACCTGGTCAGGTGTAGAGGGTAATCAGATTATCAAGGATGTGGGGTTCTTATTAAACTAACTTAGCAGAATTCTTTGCTAAAACTGCATTTTACAAGGAAGTAAACAAATGGGACTAACAGAAGACTCAGAAACTTGATGAAAGTTTGACCAAGCTAAGAATCATTGTCAGGGCCCTCTTCAGGAAGGTGGCCTGTCCAGGTCATCTGTGACCTTCCCAACATTGCTGGCTGGGAACTCACGGTGGAGATTCTCAGTGAGTAGGGTGCCAGCACCAAGGCTAGCGGGTTTGAGACCAGCTCAGGGCCTGCTAAATGACAACTGCAACCAAAAAATAGCCAGGTATTGTGGCAGGTGCCTGTAGTCCCAGCTACTTGGGAGGCTGAGGCAAGAGGATCACTTAAGCCCAAGAGTTTGAGGTTGCTGTGAACTGTGACACCACAGCACTCTACTGAGGGTAACATAGTGAGACTGTCTCAAAACAAACAAACAAACAAAACCCTGCTAAGCCTCAGTGGGCAGAAAAGCCACCTGAGCCCTGCCCTGACATGGGACCCTCCAGAGCCCTCCTGAATACTGGGTGGGGCCTGAAGGGAAAGTTCTGTCTTCCAAGCACATGGGGCAGCATCTTCCATTTCCTTGTTGAAAGAACGCAAACTCTAGGCCGAGTGCAGTAGCTTCTGTCTGTAATCCTAAAACTGTGGGAGGCCGAAGCAGGAGGCTGGCTTGAGACCAGGAGTTCATGAGTTCAAGACCAGCCTGAATAAGAGCAAGATCCTGTCTCTACTAAAAACAGAAAAATAGAAAAATTAGCCTATAGTCCCAGCTACTAAGAGGCTGAGATAGGAGGATCATTTGAATTTGAGATTGCTCTGAGCTGAGCTGAGGCCATGGCACTCTAGCCTGGGTGACAGAGCAACACTATCTCAAAATAAATAAGAACCCAAATTGTAAAATAAAGAGGTTTATTCTGAGCTGAGTGTGTGCAACCATGGCCAGAAGAGCCACACCCAAGAAGCAAGTGAAATCACTGACTTGGGTTACAGTTTAATTTTAGTCGTTTCAGGGAGACAGGAATTACATATAAAGTTATAAATCAATACATGGAAGGTATTGGTTTGGCTTGAAAAGGAGAACATCTGGAAGCAGGGCATTACAGATTATAGGTGGGTTTAAAGATTCTTTGATTTATAATTGGTTAAAGAAATGAAGTTTTGTCTAAAGGCTTGGAATGTTTTAACTTAAGAAAATTTGTTAATCAGAGACAAGCCACTAGATATATATCCAAACTCAAGTGATCTGTTGAGCAAATCGCTGACTTGTAGATGTGGTTTAAGTTCTGTCAACCATGGCCTTAGGCCATGAGTTACAAAGGATGTCTCCAGGAAGGGAGAGAGATATGATGAGGTGTGTCTGAACTCCCTTCTCCTGGCCAGCAACTCAGCTTTGGGGTTTTCTGGGGTCCCATTGGCCAAGAGGGAGAGTCATGTCAGTCAGATGTGGTGCTTAAGATTTTATTTATTTATTTATTTATTTATTTATTTATTAGTGTGTGTGTGTGAGTCAGAGTCTTACTTTGTTGCCCTACGTGGAGTGCTGTGGCATCATCATAGCTCACAGCAACCTCAGGCTCTTGGGCTCAAGTGATTCTCTTGCCTCAGCCTCCCAAGAAGCTAGGACTACAGGTGCCTGCCACAACACTTGGCTAGTTTTTTAGAGAGGAGGTCTTGCTCTAGGTCAGGCTGCTCTCAAACCTGTGAGCTTAGGCAATCCACCCACCTCAGCCTCCCAGTGTATTAGGATTATAAGCATGAGCCACCATGCCCAGCCCACATGGCTATTTTTTAGAGACGGGGTCTTGTTCTTGCTCAGGCTGGTCTGGAACACTTGAGCTTAAGCAATCCACCTGCCTCAGCCTCCCAGAGTGCTAGGATTATAAATGTGGGCCTGCCCAGCCTATTTATTGTTTTTACTCCTTTTTGTCACCCAGGCTAGAGTGTATAGTTCATTGTAGTCTGAAACTGCTGGGCTCAAGTCTGTTTTAGCCTCCCAAAATGCTAGGATTATAGGCATGAGCCACTGCACCTGGCCAAGATTTTATTTTAGTACCCACCTGGATCTGAAACTCAGTCTTTGGAGCCACTTCTGTGGTTTTGGCCACTACATCCTGCCCTCTAGTTTGGTTGCTCTTAAAGGGGTCTCCCAAATCTACCTACTTATCAGCCTTCATTCTTGCCCCACCACTTAGCAGGTCTGAATCTCTGTCAGGCCTGAGCAGCAACCTGGCAGTTCTAGGTCACAACCCAGACAGCCTCCCCTCAGAACTTTGGCCAGTTGGCCCGTTAGCAACTGACACGTCAGACCCAAGCCCACTTGGACCCATCTCTCACCCTTAGGTGATGGGGTGTTGAGGCCTCCAGGCAGACATATACCATTCACTTGAGCCCTTATGATATATGGTGCTCTGTTCTAGGCACTGAGGATAACTGAGGTCTTTAACCCAGAACTCATTTTTATAGCAATGGGAAACAGATAATATATATAAATCACATGGTGATTTCTGCTTTGCAGGAAAATTGATCAGAGAAGGATGGTGAAGAGTTAACCATTTCATGAGTGGTCAGGGGCCCCCTCTGTGAGGGTCATGGGCAGAGACCTGAAGGAGGTGGTAGCCCTGTAAGTGTCTGGTGGGACAGCATTCCAGGCAGAGGAATAGCCACGCAAGATACAGGAGGCAGAGCTGCCCTGCACCCTGCAAGGTGGTGACAATGCCCACCTGATGTGGCCTTGCCCAGGTGCTTGCTTGAGAATCACCCTGCCTCTTAGCAGAGTCTCCTTCCTTTCTGGACCTTTAACTGTGTTTGAACCAAGTAGAGCAGTTTTTTAGTTCCAGACGCTCCGAAGACATCCTCCACTTCCTATGCAGGGAAGTGCCCGAGTCTCCAGATTCCTTGCTGGCAGGCTGCAAGCCCCGAGGGGATGGCCAGGCTCTGCTTTCATTTCTTTCCCACCCTGCTCTCCAGCTACCTGCACCTGCTAAGCCACTTAGCCATCAAGGCTTTCAGAAGAGATTTTTAAAGGTCCAACAGTTAAGGACCACTTTGTCCAGCTGTGCTAATTGGCAGCTAGGCAAATGCTACTGTCCACTAGGAAGCCAGAGGGTCTGGGCCACCTGCCCGCACAGCTTGAAAACGGCCCCACGCCTGTGGTCAGTGGGTTCGTGATCGGGTGGGAAAGCCGGGGAACTGTGGGTGAGAGTGTAGGGCCTACGACCCAAGAGCCAGGAGGGAAGTGGGGCCGAACCCAGAGGCACAGCCGGGAGGACAAACCAGGTGCTCGGGCGGGGACTCTGGGAACTACAAGCCTCAGCGCCGCCCCCGACCGGCGGAGCCAATCACCGAGTGCCAGAGCCGCCCTCCGAGATTGGCACTGAAAGGGCCACGTGGGAAGCCTAGCCAATCAGAGCCAGAGGAACGCCATTTCAGGGGGCTGAACCAGAGTGGGACTGGAGTTCGCCTGCCCCTTTCCTCAGGGCAGCTAATTTCTCAAGTGGTCAGACCCTCACCTCCTGGCTCGGCGGTGAAGTGCATGCGGGTCTCACACGCCAGAATCTTCTCACGCGGCCCTACCTGCCCCCTCGTCCGCCCCATACCTTCCGCAGGCTCCGCCGGCCTCGCTCCTCTCTCATTCCCTGCCCTGCCGGCCTCGCCCCACTGCTGGCCGCGTGGGGGCTTTGCCCCTTTCGGGTTCTCACCCGCAGGCCGGTCCCAGTCCAGCCCCCACCCCAGTCACAGCCCGGCTCGTGAAGGCTTGGAGCAAGTCGCTCCCTGGCCTTCTGTCCTACGGGCCCGGGCGCCGGCCCGCGACAAACCTGCGGACGCAGCGGGAGCAAAGCCGGCGCTGGAGGTCGGACGACTCACCCCATTCCGGACAGTCTTTGCTGGGCTTCCCCTTGAAAGGAAAAGAAACTAAGCTGTGTAAAGTAACAGAGTTTATTCTGAGCCGTCTGAGGACCGTGCCTTCTTTCGGGGGTTATAATGTAGTTTGATACATGCCAGGGAGACGGGATTACAGGACAGTCTTAAAGCAAGACCGGAAGGTGCACATGGGCTTGGCCCCAAAAGCCAAGACGTCTCTTGGGCGGGGGTTGCAGGTTATAGGTGGGTTTTAAGACTCTTTGATTTGTAATTGGTTAAAGAAATGAAGGTTTGTCCAAACAAAGGCTTGGCATGCTTTAAGGGAGTCTTAATCAGGGATAAACCACCAGATGAGTGCCAGGCTCAAATGATCTGTCATGTAAATTGAGGACATGCAGATCTGTCTTTGGTGGCCTTAGCCTGATAAAAGAGTCACAAAGGACGTCTCCAGAAAGGGGGAGGGGGGGTAATGGTGAAGGGGTCTGACCTCCTTTCTCATAGCCAGCAACTGAGTCCCTGTGGCGCAGAGGGGGTCTAGTCTGCCAGCCTCTCGGGAAGCCTTAAAATTTCATTTTAGTTCACAACAGGAGACCCTAAGGACAGGACCTGTCCCCTCCTTCCACTGTCCCACCCAGAGCGTCTCCCTCACGGGTGTCCACCAACATCACCTGTGGAACAGGTCAGAGAGGAGAGCATGAGATCAGCAGCAGTGGGATGTGCTGGGTATTGCAGCAGTTTAGGACCTCCATGGGCCCAGGGAGCCTTCCATTCAGGGCCTTACTGCTGCTGCTTGTGTCTCACCCCAGGCTGCATATAGGGGGTCTGACTCACTGTGCTGGGAATCCCACTGTGGACCAAAGTACTGCCTGGCGACAGTCTCCACCTAGGAGCCCTGTCTGGAGACCATCCCCCAGGAGCCAGGACTGTGTAGGGACTGTCCCTCCTTTAGAGGCCTTGTCTGGGTACTGTCCCTTCAGGAGTCCTAATTGTCTGGGTCCATCCACCTTCAGGAGTCCTGTCCAGAAACCACCTGTCCTGCTACTAGAATGCCTTACTGTTGGAGGACCATCCCCTCTCTGGAGCCATAACTTCTGGGGATCAGACACTTTGTTTCAAAAGACTTAAAAATGTGCTTAATGAACCAATGTTGTTTTCATGGTAGAATAATACATTTGAAAAACCACAAAGTTGGAGACCATCATCCACTAGAGCATGGCACCCCCCTGCAAGCCATAAAAAGGAGGGTTTGAGCAGTCGTTGCTCTCAAGTTTGCACAGAATACCCTGAGCCTTGCATGCCCACACAAGGGGGGCAAAAGACATCACAAACAACCAGCGTACCTCAGACCCACTGTTTATGCTAGCACACTCACTTGTATTCCTGTAATCACAGCTGGGCATTGTCATTTTGTCTTAGAAGTAAGGGCATATTTTGCTGTCAGCACACAGGCATCCCTGCCCCAAGTGGGTCTAAGGCCCCTCAGGAGGACCTTAGTGCACCTGATGTTTTTTCTCCCTAGAACAGAGACATTTGTCCCCAGCCATATTTAGTATATGCTGAGGGTCCTCGAGCTGTGGAACACCCAGATGCTGGTCTAGTCACAAAGACACCCACTTTCCTATTCTCCTGCCACTGTTTGGCCTCCAAATGATCACAGTTGTGTCTGTGACAACATCAGTGATTAGAATGGTATTCTTACTTTGTGTGTGGGGAAAAAAGAAACCACTCACCAGAGAGGCCACCTGCAAGACCCTGAGAGCTGCTGCAGACAAGGCTGGACCTGGGTTAGCCTGAAGGTGAGGCAGAACTGGTTGGGACAACTCTTTCCCCCAGAGTAGCACTTCCTGGGGTAGGAGGCTGCCTTAAGTTATAGGTTCTCCACCAGGGCCTTCACCTGCTGATATGTATGGACTAAACTGTGGGGACTTGCGGGCCTGCCACTCCCTCATGACATTTGTTAAGGTGGAATAACTGCTCCCAGCATACAGGCACATGTCTGGTACATAGCCAAAAAGAGCCAAAGGGACGCCATTGCAGGGGGGGCACAGTCACAATGTGGACTCTACCTAACAAATGCAAACAATGCAACCTAATCCTCTGCACCTTCATGTTAATGTGAAAAAAAAAAAAAAAGGAATAACTGACTTTCTAAATACAAGTAAAAATAAACTTTGTCAGTTTCTTAAAACTAAACTTATTTTTTAAATTTACTGATCTTAAGGCCATGAGAAAATTTTGGCCACAATATCCTCCTTTCCTTTCTCAGGTTTTTAAAATGTTTTACGTTGCTTAACCCAGGCGTCCTCAAACTTTTTAAACAGGGGGCCAGTTCACTGTCCCTCAAACCATTGGAGGGCGGGACTATAGTTAAAAAAACAAACAAACTATGAACAAATTCCTAGGCACACTGCATATATCTTACAAATACAATCACACTGCTTCATGCGGCCCGCGGGCCACAGTTTGAGGACCCCTAGACTAACCTTTTAAAATGGTAAGTTTTGGCTCAGCACCTGTGGCTCAAGCGGCTAAGGCGCCACCCACGCACACCTGAGCTGGCGGGTTCGAATCCAGCCCGGACCCGTCAAACAATAAGGGCTGTAACCAAAAAACAGCCGGGCGTTGTGGCGGGCACTTGTAGTCCCAGCTACTTGGGAGGTAGAGGCAGGAGACTCACTTGAGCCCAGGAGTTGGAGGTTGCTGTGAGCTGTGATGCCACAGCACTCTGCCTAGGGCGACAGCTTGAGGCTCTGTCTCAAAAATAAATAAATAAAAATAAAATAAAATAAAAATGGTAAGTTTTGTGTTGGCACCTGTTGCTCAAGCGGCTAAGGTGCCAGCCATATATACCTGAGCTGGTGGTTCGAGTCCAGCCCGGGCCAGCCAAACAACAATGATGGCTGCAACCAAAAAACAGCCAGGCATTGTGGCAGGTGCCTGTAGTCCCAGCTACTTGGAAGGCTGAGGCAGGAGAATCGCTTGAGCCCAGGAGTTAGAGGTAGCTGTGAGCTATGATGCTACAGCACTCTACCCAGGGTGACAGCTTGAGGCTCTGCCTCAAAAAAAAAAAAAAAAAGGAAATTTCGAACACCGGGAGATAGGACATTCGTTTGTCTTTTTCAGCAGTATTTTTGCTGGCACATCAGGCTCCAAACTGAAGCAAATCCTTTCTGCAAACAGACCAACCCACTTACTTTACAGTTTCTGCCAGAACTCTGGTATCAGACATTGGA
>CAUYPK010068105.1:0-11779 GCA_963574355.1 Loris lydekkerianus | reverse complement strand
TGGTGCATGGAGACTTAAAGGGGAAGATGAGAAGAAAAATCTGTGAGGTTTTTTTGTTTTGTTTTTTTTTTTTTTTGCAGTTTTTTGGCCGGGGCTGGATTTGAACCCACCACCTCCAGAATATGGAGCTGGTGTCCTACTCCATTGAGCCACAGGTGCCGCCCAAGATTATCCCATTTTTTTTCAAATGAGAAAACTGAAACTAAAAGAGACTAAGTGACTTGTCGAAGCTCACACAGCTAGTTAGTGGCAAGGCTGGGATCTGAATATGTAAATAGTTAACAAAACCATGTACTGATCGTGCAAGTTGGGGGAAAGAGGGACTCAAGAAAAAGTTGGCGAAGTATGGTTGAGACCAGAGTGGGATGGGCTTCCAATGCCATATAAAGAAACTGTTTTAGGAAGTAAATTTTTAAGAAAGCCATTATAACTCTGAGCAGGGCAGTAGCATGACTGGACTGATGCTTTACAAATCACATAGGGTGAATTGCAAAGAAGAGATAACATAGATGTGTATGAGAACTTGTTAAGAGACTACTGCAATAGATGAAACAAGAGGACTGGAAGGAGGGCATTAGGGAAGACAATGTGTTGTATGCATGGAAAAAACATAGATGAAGCTAGTCTGCACACCTTATGCACTGACATGAGTGCAGGACAGAGTTTTTTCTGATTGAAGAGGAACAGCTGGGTAGAGAGAGATGTTAAAATATCATCAGTAATCTTAAGACCAAAGTGTAAAATGCTGTTTTAAATCTAATCCTGGTCTTGACACCTGTAGCACAGTGGTTATGGCACTGGCTGCATACACCCAAGCTGGCAGGTATAAACCCAGTCCTGGTCAACTAAATAACAACAATGGCAACTGCAAAAAAAAAAAAAATAGCCAGGCATTGTGGCAGGTGCCTATAGTCCCAACTACTTGGGAGGCTGAGGCAAGAGAATCACTTAGGCCCAAGATTTGGAGGTTGCTATGAGCTGTGATGCCATGGCACTCTACTGAGGGCAACATAGTGAGATTCTGTCTCTAAATAAATAAATAAATAATAAATAAATAAATAAATAAAATCCTGTTCTCTCTAGCAGCATTTCTGAATATGGGTTCACCTTACATACTGATTCAAAAGCAAAGGATTCTTGCCATATGATCCAGTAATTCCACTTCTGGTTGTGTAATATAAAAGGAATGGAATCACTGTGTTGAAGAAATATTTGCTGTCCCATATTCTTCGCAGCATTATTCACAATAGCCAATAAATGTAATCAACCTTTTGTTTTATCAATGGATGGATGGATGGATATAGAAAATGCAGTATCTATATACAATGGAACACTATTCAGCCCTAAAAACTAATGAAATCCTGCTGTTTGCAACATGGATGCATAGATGAACTTGGAGGGCGTTATGCTAAGTGAAATAGTCCAGGTGCAGAAAGAGTAATACTACATGATCTCACTTAAATGTGGCATCTACAAAACTGGATCTCATAGACATAGAGAGTAGAATGGTGGTTACTGAGGGCAAGGGAGGAAAGGAAGAGGATAGGGATATATTGAAACTATTGGAACTAAGTTTCCAGTAGATAGGAGAAATAAGTGCTGGGTTTCTGTTGCACAGCTTGGTGATTATAGGTAATAACAATGTATCATATTGCTAAGGGAGTAGGTTATAAATATCTCAGCACCAAAAAATTGTGAGGTGATAGATATGTTAATATACTTTATTTAATCATCTCAAAAGGTATACATATATCAAAACATCATGCTGTATGCCATAAATGTATACATTTTTATTTGTTAATATTCAAAAAAGAACACAATCAAATAAAAACAAACATAAAGGGTTCTGAGAACAAATAAGTATGGAAAACTGCATATTTTAGCCCCTTTTTGGAGGATCACAATACACCTCTTCCTAGGGAAAGCTCTGAGAATTCCTTCAGCAAAAATCCTAGTTTAAGTCTTGTTAGATGATCATTTCCCAAATTTATTTAATTGTAGAACCCTTTAAAACTGGTGAAACTTAGTAGCATCTGGCAGAAATTGTCTTGTGAAATTCTCTTCTTTTGCAATGCACTCCCTCTGGTGGACTCTAGAGAGCAGTCTCTTCTTTTCAAACAGTCCAGATAAAACAGAATACCAATGTTTGTGGACATTTGCCAGCAATGACCTCTTCTGCAGCAAGTATTGATCCTAATGTTGACAGCTGGTGTCAAACAAAATAATAAACAGCAACCCAAGAATGATGTTGCAAGGGTAGCTGTCGGTCATCAGCCTGGGAGCCCAGCTCCCAGAAGTTGTCATTTTCTCCTCAAAATTGTTATTCATCTGAACAAACTTTGTTAATTTCTATTTGTTCTCTTGACCCTTAGCAGCCTTAGGGATGGTGGAAAAGTTGTGTCTTAATAATTTTGAAATGTCTTTAGTAATAAAAACAAATATATCTAGTTAATTCCATCATCCCTTGCTTAAAATCTACCCCAGATCCCCAAGACTTACAGAAACAAAGATCCAAATAATCTTCATGGCCATCATGGCTCTCCGTGCTCTGACTCCAGCACATGTGCACACATATGTGCACAAGAACACACACACATTATTATTTACAATTTTTTAATAAAGAGGTCTCCTCTTTATTGCTTCCTTGTGGTTACTCTGTTCTCTGTTCTCAAGGTAAAGGGTCAAAAATCTCAATTATCTCCAGAGGTGCATATGTGTATCAACTGTTTCCTTCTCCTTGTAGCTGTCCCAGATACCTACAGTTGTAACTATTCCCAATTGCACTCTTTTTACTTTTTATATGGCTTTATCATATACCCTAAGTACAAACTAGTTTTGTATGTGTCAGTCTTCTCCATGGGATGTCAATGCCTTGAAGATAGTGAATGTTTTACTAACCTTGGTAACCCCTATAATCAATCAATCCATCAGCAAATACTTGAGTGCTTACTCTGAGCCAGGCACAAAGTCCTATACACAGTAGGGGCCCTTATGATATTTTTAGACTCAAAACACAACCCCTAGAAGTGGAAGTGGTTTCTCTGAATCAAATCTTCTGGAGGTAATTCATGTCACCACTATTAACATGACTGATAGGACTGGAGGCTAAGTGTTGTTGGGGCCACCCTAGTTGTGACTTTGGTGTGAGAAGCCCTGAATTTCCAGGGAAGCGCTCAAGGCAAGCCAGAAATTGTATTGGCAATACTGGTCAATGCTAAGTGAACCAAAGAGGGAAGAGGGCATTTGTAATTATTTTTAAAAATTTCTTACTTAAACCAGCCTGGATAATCCCTCAACAGAAAAGTCCCTGCCTTCTTTCTGTACCTGCATTGCTATCATTACATGCTGTCAGCCTCTTGGGTATTATTTTTTTTTTCATCTATAGACTCTCTGACCCCAATTTAGTAATAATGATTACACTGGTGGATCAGACACTGTACATACAGTATCTCAATGAACTCTTAAACAACCCAAAGGCATGCTTATAGTTATATTTATTTTATATATCAGGAGACTACCACTCAGAGAGCCAAAGTGCTGTGATAGATTTATCAAGGAAAAGCAGACACATTAGTAAGACAATCATTTTATATCTGAATTCTATAAACTTTTCACTCTTAGCTAGTTATTATTAATAACATCTAGCACTAAGTGCATACTATATTCCAGGCATTCTATTAAGTCTTATTTTATTGAATATTGCTTAATAATTCTTTCAAATTCCTTGCATTTTGAAGATGAAAAATGTAGGTCCAGAAAAAGCAAATAACTTGTCCAAGGTCATACAGAAGGTGGTTGAGCACAATCAGAATACAGATTCAAGTCTATTGGACCCCAAACCTGCCACCCATTCACTATACTACATGACCTCCCCTTGTACTGTAATGGGAAGCCTAGGAGCTGCTGTCTGAAGGGTTCTATGCACTCTCAGCAGACTATCAGGATGTGTATTCTAAGCATAATTGTTCCACGTTAGTGAGTCAGTCTCAAACTTTAGTTTCCTCCAAGCCCTCCCTTTGCTCCCTTCAGACCAGTTGACCCCTCTTGTTATCTCATCTGCAGAGTCACTCTGAGCTTCCCTGCCATTATAATCTATGTTTTCCATGGTTTAGTCAAGAGGCAAAAACATTTCTTTTGCATCATTAGTGTCAAGGAAAACAAATCCCCTTCTCAAATTTCTCACCAATTTCCCTGAACAATATGGGTTTTCTGTCTATAGCACTGAATTTGTCTCAAGTCCCCTGGGCATACAACTCAATGCTAAGCTTTTTTAGCTGCTCCTAATCGTAACAATTCTTTAAGGCAGGAAAGCCTTTCTGCTTTAGATGGTTCCTAAGCCCCAAGTTCTTTCTCTCTGTTTCCTTTGTCTCTTGGAACTTGTCTCTTTCATTTGGTAAATACTAGCAGGTTCTAGTCCAAAGGTGCACATTTGAGCCCCAGCTCAACCTCTAACTTGGTGTTTAACCTTGGGCAACCTACTTCCTTTTGGGCCACTAATGTTTTTATGTGTAAAAGATAGGAGAGGGAAGATGTCCAAGGCTCCCTTAGAACTGTCACATTCTACATCACAAACTTCATTGTCAAAGGTGCTATATATGAAGGCTGTCTGGGAAATTTTCCCATCATCATTTAACTTCCTGGGAAGGTGATTTTTATACAGAGATGTAAACCCTTCCACTGACCCTCCATTTACCTGTATATAATGTGTACCATTAGCATTTTCTCTGCTTAAAATATTTATGACCTAATTGCTTAGGATTCCCTAAAGCTTAAACTGTGTACTCTTTGAGAACTTTAATCCTGTCACTGACATAATGAATGCAGAAACTACTTTCAGGGAGCACCATCTCCTTTTGGTATATGGAAAAACTTCAGAATTCTGATGCTAAGGCATGAATTAGACAACCAGGCCTAAGGCCAGATAAGAGTTTTACTATATGCTGCCTCTTGTCACCTTCTGTCACTCCAAAGAAAGTATAGCTGTGGGTTAGCATAGTGGGAGAATTAGAAAGGAGTGATGGGCTTTTTCATTCCAAAGGGCAAATTAGCAACTTCAAACAACACCTTGGCAATGACAAACAGTGAAGTTAATGTAGGCTCTAACAACTCCAGGGCATACTCTGACTAAAACAAAGGGTTCTTGCTCAGAAGGGGGTCCTCTAAGCCAAATGGAAAAGCAGTTCCCAAGTGGATAGCAAAACCCAAAGGGAGTATGGGAGATGAAGGTTAGAGGAATGAGGCTGTTTACTTGGAATTTGATTGTTCACACTAAGCTCAACAGCCCTGGTAGTCTTGAGCTTGCTTTGAAAAAACATAACACCACTAAAAAAAATCAGGATTCGATGGTAACTTTCACACTTGAACATTTGCCTGGCTCTTCAGAGAAGTGCTGAAATAGTAGGAGGGTCTCCAACACCTCTATAATTGCAATCATGGCCAAGCCCAGGCAATGCAATTGTGTAGCACAAAGTACTGCCCAAGAAAAGTCTTTCAAGACACAGGGCGGTTATAACACTCACCTCTCTTTGTCCATGGACAAGTCTTTCTAAAACATTTTCAAGCTCAAGGTCTTAAACTTGATTTGGTTAGGCTTAAGAACACCAGAGATATTCAGGTTCACAGTAGTGTCCTAGTTCACACAGAAATCAAAGTGGTAGTGGGTAGTATTTAAATTCAGTTGTTTGCTAAATTCTACATGAGCAAAGTTTGCCCAACGTTCTTATATAGAATGAACATGAAAAAGGAGGGAATAGAAACAAATAATAACACAAAGCCTGCTTTCACATTCTATGTTTTTATCTTTTCAGATTCTAAAACACAGAATGGTGATAAAGTGAGAAGGCCCCTAAAAGATCCTCTCATTCAAACTTGTCATTTTATGGACAGGGTAAGAAAGGCCACAAAGTACAAAGGACTTGATTTGGTCCCACATTTAGTGAGTACAAAATTTAGAGCAAAACCGAGGCCTTCTAACTTCTACTCTTCAGTTCTTGTTGATTCATAGAACACATATAAAAACCAGCCCTTGGCTAGCTAGTGTCCACTGCCACCTTTTAGCATTCTCTGGTGATAGAGTAGTGTTGATTACACTTCCAGAAGAATCTTGGAACTGAATTATCTTACCAGCCATCTACCTTGTCAGTCTCTCTCCTTTCTAGGCTTCTAGTTTCTATTGAAAGTCATCTTGCTCTCTTTCTCCACACTGAATTTCTCCTCCCTGGCTGGCTGCAGAAGTTCAGTCTCTTCTCTTTGATTGCCTTGTTGTGTAAATACCACTATATCACTATCCTTGCCCTGATTCCCTTTTCTTCTATGCGTTTGAAGTAGCATTTAGATGTAAGCCCATAGGACATAGACAGGCCATCATGAGGTCAGCATGTTTTCCTGCTTTTAACATCATGGAAAATTTCACTGAACAAAGCTTTTAAACAAAGTGATTTTAATACTAGGCTCTAGATTTCTCCAAAAAAGGGGATTTGTAGCCCTTCTGAGAAACATTTAAAAGTCCATCTCCTTGAAAATACAAGCAAGAATCTTATTCCTTCCTCTTGAAAGCTAAAACAAAACAGAATGATATATTATGATACTTAAGAGTAAGTTCCAGAAATAAACTGCATCAAATATAGATCACTAGAAAACAGACATCCTTTAATCAAAGGGATTTCTGGGTCCCTGTAGATATTAGTCAACTAAAAATAGAACATTTAGAAGAAGAAAACAAAATATGTAGAAACCACAAAGAACTGTTTTAGTTTCCATCAGTGCTTAGAGGTAGTAGCTTTATGATATTGTGATCTGAATTGTTTAGTAAACCACATACTTGTCAACTGTGTCAATATAAAAATAACTAATATTACTTTATTAAACACCTACTAAGTTCCAGGTGTTATGTGATATGTGCATTGCAATTTCATCTAATTTAATTTTTTTGATAACGCTAAAATATAGGTGATGTTCTGTTTCTCATAAGAGAAAGCTGTGGTTCTCATTGAAAGGTAAAATTACTTTCTTAGTTTCCCATAAGAACAGAGCTAAGATTTAAATATTGATGCTTATACCTGGGACAACAAGTTTTAGAAAAACCAAGTATTTAGTCAGAAAGGAGTATTTAAATGATCCACATTTAAGTAATTTCTACTAGATAATAATCCTAAGAGAAGGAAAGGGGTTTATTTTTAAGTGACAACCCAATCAGTATTCTATATTTTATCAGTGAAAAGGAATGACTGCAAATTGAGTTCCACTTCAATTCATTCAAGGTCTAAACTTGAGAAAGCAATGCCAACAGCCAACTGATAATTGCCTTTTAGGAGATTGTGTCTATTTTGGTGAAGCGGTTGAGAGCTTACCCTATGCAAGTACACAAAACACAACATACCTGCCTTATACTCAAGTGTTTAGATGAGTGTAGCTGTAGTATTTTGTTGTTACCTTGATGTTAAGCAACAATAACAGGTAATACACAATCTTTTTAGAAGCTCAGTTACACAGAGAATAGCAGGAAACATTTGGTATCAATATTTAATGCAAGCTTATTGATTTTTTAAACTGGAGGAGCACTATCAAAAGCACTTTCAAACCACATGTGTCTCATATAGAGTGTTTATGTTTCCAGTGTTTCCAGAGAAAAGTTCAGTCTACTACAATAAGTACCTCTTTGGGGATAGTTTTGATACACTAAAAGAATGTGTAGGAAACCAAACTCCAACATTGGCATGGCTGTCACCAAGGAATGATGATATCTTTTATCTCTGGGGTAGTGGTTCTCATAACTCCTAAAGACATTAACCAAAATGGGAAAAGCAAAGGTCAGGTTGAAGAGCACCAAGTCTAAGAGTCCCTGCTCCCAGCTCCATCCCTCTGTGCAGTTTTCCCTTCAGATAGAATGAATTCTATTGTAGATACAGCTAAGGCCCCAGATCATGGGTTGGTCAGATGTGATCTTTAAGCACTGTCCAAGAATGGAGATGGCCGAGTTTCCATTTCCAGCATATATCATCTTGGAGTGTTCCAAGTACAATATTCATGCCACTGAGCTAGGACGGAAATAAAAATAAAATGTAACTGGGGGCCAGAAGGAAGAACATTTGGGCATAATCAGTTCTGTACCTTTGAGAAGCTGGCATGTCTGACAGGGTAGTGCAGGCTCTCATGAGGCAGCTTTGAGGTTTGAGTTAGATTATGGACACTCTGTGGGAAACTACTGTCTTTTCTTCAACCCTGTTCTTAGATGACAAAATACACCTGTGAGCACACATACTTCTCTTTTGCTCTCATTCTCCTCTTTCACTTGAGGCCCCCTTAGACACTCCGAGATGTCCTTAGCTATTTTAAGTTTTTATTCTGAGGTTATCCCCTCATTTCTCATTTCTCTGTTTCCCTTTTACATGGCTACTCGGATTCCTTGTTAGCAAGATTTTCTGCTTATCCCCTGACTGTACCAATTTCAACTATTCAGTTTCATTATCAATCCCATATGAGCCCAACTGAGGCACAGAAAAGATTATCAGCAGTTAGACAACATCTGCTAATATTTGGGTTCCCTCCTTAGAAGGACTGTGCAAGAGCTAAAGCTATTCCAAGATGGGAAGGATGGCTGTACTGGGCAATGAGTTACATAGCACCAGGGGCATTCAAGTAAAGGCAAGAGGTGATGTAAAATTTAACTTCAATAATTTTAAAGTCCCTTATAATGTTTTTCTTTTACAATGTTGTTCTTTGGGTAACCCACATAGGAAGTGATTGCTTGACAGAACATTGAGAAAGCAAGGGAGCAAGGGTTGGTGGGAAAGTAAGGAGAGTGGTAGAGATGTTACAAAATAAGCCCCTGGAATACCTGTAGCATCAGCTTGAGCAATTACCTTTGGGGAAGAACTCATAGCTACTGTCTTCATCCCTGCTAAGGACTTTACTTGCCTAACAAGTGATAGGATAGCAAATAACATTTGTCGAGTACTTTACGTATACCAGGCACCTTGGTAGGTACTTCACATGGTATTTTATTTAGGACCTACAAAACTGCTAATAAATAGAGTGAAGTCCATGTTGTGGATGAGAAAATCAACACTCAAAAAGGAGGAGTTGATTTTCCCAACCTTTTCTTATGAATAGCAGAGCTGGAAATGCAACCCAGGCCTGTCTGGCTTTACATCTGTGCTCTCTATGCAGCACTGTACTTCCTCTTTATCCCTCTCTGCCAGCTTCTTTTAAGAATTTCTTACTGAACAAAGTCAGAAAAGGAAAAAAATGGCAGGAATCTCTTTGTCACTTTCCTGGTAAGCTCTCTGAGCTTGAACTAAGCAACAGATTTCTCAGGGTATCATCACTGCCTCCTTTAGTCAAGGATGAGCTGAGCAGGGTAGAGTGGAGTCTAAAAATGGTTCCTATAATTAGCACTCAACACAGTAGCACTCTTGGACACTAGTCCTTAGATTGATTTTTCCCTCTTCCTTGTTTCTAACAGGGAAAGCCTTCTAGGAAATGGTGGAAGAAAGTAGCATATTGTGTACCCACAGCTGATTCTGCCTGGTGCATGGTTTTGAACTAGAGTAGGACTGCCAGGTTCTGAAGTATTTTGCTCAAGTCATTTTGCCAGGAAGTATGCCATGTACTTGGACCTGAATGGTGAGACACACAGGTAGAGTTGCTGCTCTTTGGAAGCTTGCACTCTAGTGGAGAAGGCAGATGTTAACTAAGTGATTATGAAATATAAGTATACAATCTTCAAGAGGCAAAGAAGTGGAAAGAGGGTAACCACATGCACAGAAATCTGACTTAGGCTTAGAGAAAGTGATGCTCCAGCTGAGATCCTAAGAAGACGATCCAAACAAAGGGAGGCCAGATAAAAGAATCTCTGGGCTGAGAGAGATGTGTAAATGACCAGGAAGAGACATATTTTTAAAAACTATATATTTTTTATTTTTAATAATATAATAAAAATCTTAATTCAAATTGCACTATATGAAATGAATTAGGGCTGCTTCCCTTGAAACTGAAGTGGGGCTTAGTAGGTTCATCCTACCTACTATCTCTCTAGTCCTCATAGATAAGCCCCTGGAACACATTAAAAAAAAAAAATATTGATGTAGAGGAAAGTATGGGTATTGAAGTCAGATATACTGGGTTCAAATCCTGGCCTATTTAGTATGCAATTTTGAGCAAGTCAATGTTATTTCTCTGGGTCTCAGTTTTGTCATGTGCAAAAGAGGAATAATAAAATGTATCACACAATTAAGATGTGCAGATTAAATAAAATTAGAGATTTTCCAGGGTTTAGTTCAATTCCTGGCATGAACTTTTGTTTCTTAGTAAATGTTTGTTCTCTTTCTTTCCTCTTACTTTTTCAGGCATACCTACCATTCTATGGGCCCACTCTCTCACCCCCTGACTGCATCATCCAGGATTTATTGTTAGAAGCAATAGAAACAAATTCATTGACCACTACACTAATCAGAATGGAATTTGTGAAAAGGTTATTGGGTAATTTCCAGAATCAGAGATGGTTGGAGAACTAAGTTTGTGGTTACACAGTAAACAGCAATGACTGCAATCTCATTGTTAAGGACTCTATTTCATTCAAAGTAGTGCCAAAGAAGATGAACTATTTGGGAGTTCACTTAACAAAGGATGGGAACGAACTCTATAAAGAGAACTATGATACTCTAAGAAAAGAAATAGCTGAAGATGTTAACAAGTGGAAAAACATACCATGCTCATGGCTGGGAAGAATCAACATTGTGAAAATGTCCATACTACCCAAAGCAATATGCAATTTTAATGCAATCCCTATTAAAGCTCCACTGTCATACTTTAAAGATATCTAAAAAATAATACTTTGTTTTATATAGAATCAGAAAAATCCTCAAATAGTCAAGACATTACTCAGAAATAAAAACAAAGCAGGAGGAATCACACTACCAGACCTCAGACTATACTTTAAATTGATAGTGATCAAAACAGCATGGTACTGGCACAAAAACAGAGAGGTAGATGTTTGGAACAGAATAGAGAACCAAGAGATGAACCCAACTGCTTACTCTTATTTGATCTTTGACAAGACAATTAAAAACATTCAGTAGGCAAAAGATTCCCTTTTTAACAAATGGTGCTGGGTGAACTGGCTGGCAACCTGTAGAAGACTGAAACTGGACCCACACCTTTCACCATTAACTAAGATAGACTCTCACTGGATTAAAGATTTAAACTTAAGACATGAAACTATAAAAATACTAGAAGGGAGTGCAAGGAAAACCCTTGAAGAAATCGGTCTGGGCAAATATTTTATGAGGAAGACCCCCCTGGGCAATTGAAGCAGCTTCAAAAATACACTACTGGGATCTGATCAAACTAAAAAGCTTCTGCACAGCCAAGAACACAGTAAGTAAAGCAGGCAAACAGCCCTCAGAATGGGAGAAGATATTTGCAGGTTATGTCTCTGACAAAGATTTAATAACCAGAATACACAGAGAACTCAAACATATAAGCAAGAAAAGAACAAGTGATCCCATCACAGGCTGGGCAAGGGACTTTAAAAGAAACTTCTCTGAAGAAGACAGGTGCACGGCCTACAGACATATGAAAAAATGCTCATCATCTTTAATCATCAGAGAAATGCAAATCAAAACTACTTTGAGATATCATATAACTCCAGTCAGATTAGCCCATATCACAAAATCCCAAGACCAGAGATGTTGGTGTGGATGTGGAGAAAAGGGAACACTTCTACACTGCTGGTGGGAATGCAAATTAATACATTCCTTTTGGAAAGATGTTTGGAGAA
>CAUYPK010068104.1:0-13199 GCA_963574355.1 Loris lydekkerianus | reverse complement strand
CATTCTGTGCTGAGTGGCAGGGGAGAACAGAAAAAACCTTGGCTTTCTCTTATCTCCAAATGACCTGAACAGGCAGGGAGGGCTGCAGACAGCTCCGGGCTATTTCCCAGCCCCACATGCAAAGAAAGAGCAGCCAATGTTTTCCTACATCCTGATCAGGTCTTCCAAGTACAGGAAATGGGGTGGCACCTGAAGAGGTCAAGGCCTCAGGTCTTTGGTGGCCTCCGGCTCTGACCTCTATGGACAGAGAACTGAGCACTAGCTGGAAACAATAGAAGGACATACCACAGAGGAAAGAGATGCCTTTCAAATGGCCCTCCGTGTGTCTCACACAGTCACAGGACCAGAGAGTTCTCAGAGGGCGTTCCTGATAAAGTAAAGAATTTGCCTTGGTCTCTGTTTGAGCTGCAACACCACTGGAGGGTGAAAAATAAACTATTCCTTGTCTAAAGAAGAAAACAGTGGTAAGCTGAGACAAAGGTTCCTGCTTAGAGCTCACAGGAGTTAATGTTTTGCTCAACCTGAGAATTCCCTCTGCACTTGCAGATTTTCCCACACAGTGTGTAACAATGTGACTTCCACTGTGCCCACCTGAGCTCTTACCTGAGTGCACTGCTTTGATTCACTTCCCCTAGTTTGAAATTCTTGGTGTTTTCACTTCAGTTTCCACAGTCCAGGGCTCTTTTCCTCCCTCCAATATGCAAAGCACAGTCAGGTCAGAAAGCAAGAGTCCTGCTTATAAAAACAAGAAATAAAGATGTGCTGTGGCTTTGCTGAAATCTAAGCCCTCCAGTTAGGTAACAGAAAGGAAATTACAAATGGATCAAGAAATGGTGGTTTTGATTTGCATTTCTTTGCTGATTTAGGATGATGAGAACTTTTCCACAAATTCATCCACATGCAGCTGTATGAAACTGTGTTATGCAAACATCTAGCTCTCTGCCAAGAACTACTGAGTCAAAAGGACCAGAGGAGAAAACTAGAGTTTTAGAAGTCTGCCATAGGGGTTTTTTGCATATGTAAGTTGTGGCACCACTAAGTGCTGTGTCAGGAAGGGGCACAACAGCTGAAGAAAGGGGATGGTGAAAGTTCAGAATCCATATGGAGCTTTTCTCTCTGAGTCCATAAGGTTTCCATCTCTAGTTATGCAGGGGGTCCCACAAGGGACAGAAGAGAAAATGCAAAGACACACAGGGCACAGCCCGACTGTGAGAGCCATGTTATCCTCACCCAGGGAGACCAGGGTCCTGTAGTTCTCCAACATCACGGCCCTGTACAAAGCCCTCTGAGCAGGGTCCAGGCACTGCCACTCCTCCTGAGAGAATTCTATGGCCACATCTCTCAATGTCAAGGGTCCCTAAAATAAAAAACCTGTTTCACTAAAGAGAGATGGAAAGAAATTCTCTCTTCACAGAAAATGAGAAAAGCATTGATGAATTGATGTGATTGAAGTAAGTGCTTTGAAAGATCCACATTAATATAATTTTCAGCTTGCAATGGGTTGTTTTATACTTTTCCTTGAGCAGTTAGGATATTCTCTAAATTAGTGTCAATCTCACTTTTGTGGACATTACAAGAGAAACAAGGATGACATTAACACAGGCTTATACCTTTTCTCTACAGAGATGTTAGCAAATATTATTCAGTATCCCCCTCCCAAACTAGATAATGAATGTTGTCTTGAAGATGACTATGTCCTTTGTCACTCTTAGAAAGATCACAATCTAAAAATTGGTATGATGACAGCAATAGCCATGTCAGAGGCTAGTGAACAGTTCCCATGTGATAAGCAGGACTCTAAACACTTGGACTACCTGCTATAACATCAGCCATGGGCGAAAAATCTCATCCCATCTTTCTGAGGAGACAACCTTGTCTCGAACACTGTAAGAAAAACCTTCACTGGGGTCAATGGCCTAAAAAGAGCAGAGTAAGCACTGAACCTGGGTGACTGGATGCTAGGATTGTACCTAATGGTTCAAACTCTTAAGAAGCAGACCAGCAAAAAAAAAAAAAGTAGAAGAAGAAGCAGACCAGCCTCAGAGGTAAGTTGACAGAGAATCACGTAATTGAGAAAAATTGAAACAAGTTGAAGGGTGAGAACATGCAACTGCATAAAGGTCATTATGTTCATATACACCAGTGTATGCGGCTGATACATTAGCCTTCTTACTGATAACAACTCATTAATGTGATAGAGTAGGGAGTGTCCCACTGCCCGTCCACCTCCCTGCACTATGTGGGCTGCCTCCTGAAGGTGGAGGGAAGAAGCTGAGCCACTACTGGGACCTGCACTTCCAGGGTGACACTAAAGACTAAGAAAAACTACTCAAGAGAGACTGTACCAGGGTGTGGTGTGGTGTCTCACACCTGTAATCCAAGCACTCTGGTAGGTCAAGTAGGAAGGATCCTTTGAGATCAGGAGTTTGAGACCAGACTGAATATGAGCAAGACCCCATCTCTACCTAAAATGGAAAAACTGGCCAGGCATTTTAGCAGCTGCTTGTAGCCCCAGCTACTCAGGCAGGTGAGGCAGGAGGATCATTTGACCCTAGGAGTTTGAGGTTGCTGTGAGGTATGATGTCATAGCACACTACCCAGTGTGACAGAGTAAGGGTATGTCTCAATAAAAAATAAAAAATAAAAAATAAAGAAAAGAAAGAAAAGGATGGAGAAACTATACATTGTAAAAAATCTTTTCTTTTACACAACCGAAGAAGAGGTCTATGAACTAACTCTTCAGCCAAAGCAGAGACATAAAGAAAATCATTATGAGTCTGGATAAAATGAAAAGAACAGCACGTGAATTCTGCTTTGTAGAAGACTAGTCAAGACCACATGCAGAAAACGCCATGTGGTACCTAAGTGGAACTTGTCTGGATGATGGGATCATCCCCACAGAATGGGGTGCAGGCTTTAAGGAGGGCAGGCAGTAGGGATGTGGGCCAGCTGGGCGCCAGGTATGAGATGAGTGTGGACAAGACTGTGATTCTGGCAGAGGCGCCAGGGAGAAATGGCACAGACCTCTGAGAAACCCGGTGGCCTGTTGAATTTGGGGGAGAACATTACACACGGTCTTCCAACCAACTTATTTTTACCAAGCTTTGATCAATATATCTACTGATCTTGAAGTAAGGACAGAATCCCAAGAGAATACCTTGAATTCTAGTCTCGGAATCTTGTTGTGTCACATTACCAGAATGACTTTCACATGTCATGTTACCAGAATGACTTTCTGTGACCAGGTCAGATACTGTGCTCCCAGGCAACACACATTTGATCTATAATGTTGATTAAAACACTACACTTCTCTCGAAGAACTGAACATTACAGAAATGTGTTTTACCATGTTTGAGCTGGTAACTCAAATTGGTAACCAAGTAGCTTCAAGATCTATATTGGGGTCTGGAAGTATGTTTTTTTTCTTAAATCTGCATGGGACTGAGGTTAATAAATGGAGATTGCTATGTTGTATAGCTTTGCTCTAAATTAGAGATGGGTATTTCATAACTCAATTTTTTTTTTTTTTAATTTTTCACCAACATCCTTTATTCTGTTCCAGGAACCCATGCAGAACACAACCACATTGCATATGACAGTTTCTCTGTTTTTTTGTTTTTGTTTTTGAGACCCTGAGATTTTTTCTTTGTCGCTCTCGGTAGAGTGCGATGACATTACAGCTCACAGCAACCTCCAGCTCTTGGGCTTAGGCGATTGTCTTGCCTCAGCCTCCTGAGTAGCTGGGACCACAGGTGCCTGCTGCAACGCCCAACTGATTTTCGTTGCATTTGGCCGGGCCGGCTTTGAACCCATCACCCTTGGTATATGGGGCTGGCGCCCTACTTACTAAGCCACAGGCGCCGCCCCTCAATTTGTTTTCTATGAATTCGGGTCTGTAAAGAAAAACTTAGAAGTTAAGGAATCTACCTAAATGGTTGGTGAAAAAGTCAGCATCAGACAGTCCCGAGGCAAACCAAGCTCCCATCTTTCCATATCAGAAAATTAGGTACAGGGTTTGAAAAATATGACTAAGTGCATTTTTTCAAAAAATGCAAATGTTATGCCAAGAGCCAAAGAAGGAAGGGTCTGTCACATGAAGAACCTCAAATACTCTAACACATAGGGGAGATACTGTCAATAGGAAATGGTATGAAATATCAGAGACACAAGTTAAAACATTGCCTTGGCATGATGAAGGTTGCTGTCAGGGCCTTAAGATTTACTGTTTCTCTCTTTAGTAATCCTAGGAATGGAGTGAGTTTTTTTTTTCTTTTTTTTTTTTTCACAGAGCCTCAAGCTTTTGTCCTGGGTAGAGTACCCTGGCGTTACAGCTCACTGCAACCTCCAATTCCTGGGCTCACTGCAACCTCCAATTCCTGGGCTTAAGTGATTCTCCTGCCTCTGCCTCCCAAATAGCTGGGACTACAGGCTCCCACCGCAACACCTGGCTATTTTTTGGTTGCAGCCATCATTGTTGTTTGGCGGGCCAGGGCTGAATTCGAACCCGCCAGCTCAGATGTATGTGGCTGACGCCTTAGCCACTTGAGCCACAGGCACAAGCCAGGAATGGAGTGGGTTTTAAAAAGACTGAGAGAATGCTGAACAAAAACAGAGGAGTTCCCTGCAGGGCATGCCTGTTCTAGCCAATATTCAAGTTGAAGTCTGTTTTCTTTCTCAAACTGTACTTAACCGAGGTTCATGCCTTAATAGTCAGTGATAATCTTTACAAAGTGGGCTCGGTGCCTGTGGCTCAAACAGCTAAGGCCCTAGCCACATACACCTGAGCTGGAGGGTTCGAATCAAGCCCGGGCCCACCAAACAACAATGACAGCTGCAACCAAAAAATTCCCGGGTGTTGTGGCAGACACCTGTAATCCCAGCTACTTGGGAGGCAGAAGCAGGGGAATCTCTTGAGCCCAGGAGTTTGAGGTTGCTGTGAGCTGTGATGCCATTGCACTCTACCCAGGGCGACAGCTTGAGACTCTGTCTCAAAAAAAAAAAACTCTACAAAGAGAGAAGTCTAGAGAATGTATTTAGCATTCATAAGGCAAGCGGTGATTTCACTCTAATGTTGTGAGTTATTTCTCACTTAAAAGTGTTAAGTCCAGTGTAATTTTCCCTGATGTGGAAAAAATATGACATTTCATTTAGCAACAAAGTGCCTTCTAAGTTACAGAAGTCTGTGAAAATTGTGGCTGAAGTGCCTCAGTGTGAACACAATTCATGTTATACTAAGAACAGCCTTTCTCACTCAATTCAAACTAGTTATTTTGTTTTTTTTGGGGGGGGGGGTTATCTGATTTTTTTTTTTAAAGAGCTATAATTAGTAAGTCCTTAGATAGAAATTACTTGCAAACATCTAATTTAATGAGTCAGTGTTCATTTAGGAAATTTCTTTTTAACTATACTTTGAACTAATGTCTTTCATATTCTCTTATAGTGAAGTATAACTGAGATTTCTATATGCCTGGAAACCACAAGCAATGAACCTTATTAGAATTATGTCCTCAGAAAGAGATTTCAATAAAATTGGAACACTTTAAAAAACAAAACAAAACATAACATGAGAGTAAAGAACAATTTAAGGCCCATGGAAAACATTCAAGAGAAAATTGCAATGGTCAAAAAAAAAAAAAAAAATTTATGTGAAATGATGATGTGACTTTGCCAACCCATGCCCATATTCACACACACCACACGTACACACACTCGTGTATACACATGTATGTTTACACATGTCCACTGAAATAACAGGACATGTCTCTGTGTAAAGACAACCCTTTCCTGCCCAGTCAATCATAATGGACAGTAACTCCTAAAGGAAGACCAAGTACTGGTGAAGCCCACTTCCGTAGTTCAGCAGGGAGAGCTGTGCTGGAGTGAGCTCTCCTCCAGAGAACAGACCAGGCCCTGATGAAAATGGAGGCACAGCACAGCCCCCCTCACTTCTCTGGGGATCATAGGTTGATCTCAATACTCACAAACACCATGCCTTAGTTTTTCTTTATTTTTCTGTTTTTTTTTTTGTTGTTGTTTGTTTGTTTGTTTTTGACACAGCCGCTCACTTTGTCACCCGAGGTGGAGTGTGGTAGCATCATAGCTCACAGCAACCTCAGACTCATGGGCTCAAGCAATTCTCTTGCCTCAGTGCCCCAGTAAATGGGACTATTGGTGCCAGTCACAATGCCTGGATATTTTTATAGATGGGGTCTTGCGCTAGCTCGAGCTGATATGAAATTTCTGAGCTTAGGTGATCTGCTCACCTCGGCCTCACAGAGTGCTGGGATTACAGTTCTGAGTCACGACCTCAGCCTGTGCCTGAGTTTTCAAAGCTGGATACAGAATAGTCTAGAACCCCTTATCCACAGACCATAGGCTTGATAAACACAGGGGATACATGGATGTGATCCTTATGTGTTATGTTAAGTTGAGGGAACAGAAACATAATTTTGAAAAGAACAAGAAAACAGGCAGCTTGCTAAATGCCATGAACATATTATGACATATATTACCTCTAAATATATAACCTGACATTTTCAGTATAAAATATCACAATGCAACAATCACTGAAGAATTTTTTCCAGCCATGCAAGTGCCTCATGTGTGCAAATGCAAGCACGTGGGGAAATCAAGGGGGAGGATTATTTGATTCCAGAAGTTCAACTCCAGCCAGGGCAACATCACGAGACCCTCTCTGTATACACAAAAAAAACAAGTAGCCAGGCAGCACAAGAGATGTTAAAAAAAAAAAGGAAAGATGCTCTTAACGGTTTTGTTTTGTTTTTTAACCCTTGGTAGAGTGCATGGCATCACAGCTCACAGCAACCTCCAACTGCTGGATTTACGCTATTCTCTTGCCTCGGCCTCCTGAGTAGCTGGGACCACAGGCGCCTGCCACAACGCCCAGCTATTTTTTTGTTGCAGTTTGGCCGGGGCTGAGTTTGAACCCACCACCCTCGGTATATGGGGCCTGCGCCTTACTCACTGAGCCACAGGCACCGCCCTGGGTTTTGTTTTTTTAATTATTCTAGGGAAAACACTGATGAATGGTCAGAGCTCCTATCTGGATCTTTTCATCAAGGTGCCTTTCCTAATAAAATGGTTCAACTGTGAATGTAGAAGTTGGGGGGGGCGAGGGGGGATTAAAAAGACACTCTGGAGTTAGAGGTTATAGAAAAATAAAAGTACAATTGTTACAAATAAAGAATGCAGACTTCAAAAACAAGAAATTCACAACCCAAACCAAAATTTAAATGCTCAGAATTGGCAGCACAGGAGAAAAGCTCTCACCTGACTTAATATGGTGGCAGTCTGAATGCCCCCAGAAAATTGTACCAAAGAATTTAGAAAACATATACAATAAAAGTAAATACATACACAGAGAGAGAGAGAAAAAAAAAAAAAACAGCAAACTTCAGGTAACTATTTTGGATCACAAACAAGGATAAATTTAATGTTCAACCAATCTGATAAAATAACCATTTGGAAAACAACAACAACAACAACAACAACAACAAAAAACAAGTAGCCAGATGCAGGAATGTGCACCTGCACTCTCAGCTACGTGGGAGGCAAGGATGGGAGGATGACTTGATCTCAGGAATTGTAAGGTGCAGCGAATGCAATTTGGCCATCCTGTCTAGGTAACACAGATCCTGTCAGTGGGAAAAATAAAAAAGAGGAACAGCACAACCTCTGTGGGAAGGAAACACTGAACCAGTCTCCTGCTGCCAGACATTTATGTTGATTCCATATTTTAAAACAGACGATGGGGCTTGGTGCACGTAGCACAATGGTTATGGTGCCAGCCACATACACCGAAGTTGGAGGGTTCTAACCTGGCCCCAAACCCGGCCTGGGCCAGCTAACCAACAATGAAAAATGGAACAAAAAAATAGCCGGGCACTGTGGCAGGCGCCTGTAGTCCCAGCTACTTGGGAGACTAAAACAACAGAATCGCTTGAGCACAAGATTTTGAGGTTGCTGTGAGCTGTGATGCCATAGCACTCTACCAAGGGTGTCATAGTGAAACTCTGTCTCAAAAGAGGAAAACAAACAAAAAACAGATGATAAAGGCAGTTCCCGTAGCTCGGTGGGTAGGGCGCTGACCACATACACCAAGGCTGGCGGGTTCAAACCAGGCCTGGGCCAGCAAAACAACAATGACAACTACAACAACAACAACAAACAGATGATGGAATCAAACACTCTGTACCACCGATGTCTATCTGTCCATACTATTCTTGGTCACAAACAATTTAGCGTGAGAAACACAGTGATTCACCCAGTGTAGCTCGAAATTTAATAGAAAGTTGGGTAGAAAAGATCTCCCCTGAGAGAGAAGAGAGATGGTAACAAGGTACGTCCTTTACAGAATGTACCATGTTACCTCGTGACATCCACGTGCAACTGGTCCAACCCTCCTCTACAGAGTGCTGGAAGTGAACCCAGATGTGGCCCCTGAACAGTCCCTGCTGCCCTACAGCACTGACACCCAGGGCCACACCCCATCCCTAACCTAGGGCTGGGAGTGAAAGCCCTTCCCAGGACTGTGCCTAATGGAGGGTTGTGGGAATCAAGTGTGTAGTGTAATTTAGGCCAGGCATTTCAGGAGGGCTTGTCCTCCAGAATCCAAGTTCCTCAAACACCTCGAGGATAGCAATAGCCTGGTGGTCTACACAGGATGTCCGGCACCTGGCAAGCTCAGGTAAGGGTTAGGATTCTGGGGATCCTGTTGACCACAGTTCAGTGTCTTGCCCTCACTTTCAGATGCTTCAAGAAGCCCCATTATTACATGGTGGCTGAGAACAGAAGGCCGAGCAACCAATGATTACTATTGCCTGACTCCTGCCCAGGGATAAAAATAATTGAAGCGAATTAGGCAAGTTTATCCCCAGTTTGTAATGTTTAAGTTGTAATTACATGGTGTTCCTGCAAGATAATCCTTTCCTTTGTTTCTTTTTTTTGAGACAGAGTCTCAAGCTGTGGCCCTGGGCAGAGTGCCGTAGCATCACAGCTCACAGCAACCTCCAACTCCTGGGCTAACGTGATTCTCTTGCCTCAGCCTCCCAAGTAGCTGGGACTACAGGCGCCTGCCACAATGCCCAACTATATTTTGGTTGTAGTTGTCATTGTTGTTTGGCAGGCCCAGGCTGGATTCGAACCCACCAGCTCTGGTGTAGGTGGCTGGCATCTTAGCCGCTTGAGCCACAGGCACCCAGCCTGTTTCCCTTTTTCTGATGGTTAATGATTACTTAAAGTGCCTGCCTTTGAATAACTTGAATTAAGTTTATGCATTATGCTGTCAACATGATTTATGGTTTTTGATTGAATAAAGAGAACTATGGGAGAATGGCCCAGGGCTGCACTTGAGATGCTGCTGGCTTAGTGCCCACAGGGTTCCATCAGTTATTTCACCTGTGATAACTGAAATGGATCACTGGAGTCTGAGTTTCTTCTTGGTCAACTGCCCTCAGTACAGATCCCAGCAAAGGCTGTAGGGATGCAGGCCCTCACAGAGGCTCTTCATGTCACTGTGTCACAGTATCTCAGTGACATTGGATCAAAGTAGAGATGACAACCACTGAAGGAAGGCATGGGAGAGTGGGAGCAAACGCGTCACTGAGAAAGGCTCAGAGTCAGAGAAGATCAGCAACTCCAAAGCCAGCATTTGAGAAAGGAGAAAGACACGGACAATCCACGGAGAGTATCACTGTCCCGAGTAAGACATTCCAGACACCTCTTTCCACTTCCTCCTGATCTGGGCTTCTTCCTCACCAAACGTGAATCATTAAAAATAAATCCCTAGGCTCGGCGCCTTTGGCTCAAGTGGCTAAGGTGCCAGCCACATACACCTGAGCTAGTGGGTTCGAATCCAGCCCGGGCCCGCCAAACAACAATGATGGCTGCAACCCAAAAATAGCCTGGTGTTGTAGTGGACACCTGTAATCTCAGTTACTTGGGAGGCAGAGGCAGGAGAATCACTTGAGCCCAGGAGTTGGAGGTTGCTGTGAGCTGTAATGCCACAGCACTCTATCCAGGACGACAGCTTGACTCTCTGTCTAAAAAAATAAAAATAAAAAAAGTCAGTCCCTAATTTAACAAAAGGTGGTGTTCAGTGGTGAGAATTGGTGGGAGAATGGGGACTGAAGACCCCATTCTTGGCAAAGGAAAGCACCCCCAGAAAAGAGGAAAACTAAGCCAGAATGAGTCAGAACAAAAAAAAGTCAGCTTTCGTTTATGCTAGCCATTACTAGTAAGCTTCTTGCCTTTTCTGAGATTCTAATCTGTTGGGGATACAGTTTACAAACACCCTGCTGGGTCTGTGAGCACTCTGAGGTAAATAACGGTCATAGAAAAGTCTATGTCAAGTCCTTGAAAAAGATACATCTTCTAGGGCGGTTCCTGCTGGTGAAACAGGCAAAGCAGATACCCATTGTGGAGATTTGTATTTGCCTTGGGCAGAGACCAAGGGAGTAGCCTGAGCTCTGAGATAGGGGCAGAAGAGCTTATTATCTCTTATAGCAGAGAAAAGTCCTCTGTGGTTGTGATGGGAGGAAAACGCCTCCCTCCCACAAATCCCTCAGAGGACATTAACACTGATGGCATTTTACTCCACAGAAAACTACCAGAGCTTAATACCTCCCTAGAAATCTGTGTGTGTGACCTCAAACAGGAGGCTCTCCCAATCCAAGGCTCAGATTTCAGATTACTGAAGGCCACCCTTAAGGTTTGTTATAATAACAATAGAAGCTGATAAAATCAATCCAAGAAACTGCTGATGTCTTTGTTCCCTCCTTCATTTTACCCTCTGGGCAAATAGACTTCAATAAAATCAGAGTGGAACAAACACTCTGGGCCATTGCGAGAATCCCACCAGGGGCAATGGACTCCTGAGCTGCTGCTTTTAATTCTACTCTATGTCCCTTGTCTTTCTTTACTGTTGCTTCTAACTCTGTATTTCTTCAGTTGATCGCTGACAGTTTCCACAGGTCACAGCAGACACTGCTTTCTGGGTGGGACCCCGACGAGAATCAACACACCCCTTTTCTGTGCCACTATCCCATGCAGAGGAAAGACTTCCCAGATAAGAAAACAATTCTCTCCTGTCCATAACACCAGGGGGATGCAGGGACAATACCCTCCTACAGGATGATGAATTAACTACTCATTCTCTGACCCCTTCATCAGACCCTGCCTCCCTCCTGGCACTGCGCCCACACAGTCTGCAGCAGTGGGGAGCAGGGCTGCACTGAGCTCAGCGAAGGTGAGTGAGACTGAGGGAAGGCAGGGATGAGTGTGAGCAAACACATCAGCCCGGATGCTGCAGAGTCAGAGAAGATCAGCAAGTCCAGTCCCCAGCATTTGAGAAAGGAGGGGGACTCAGAAGGAACCAATAAGAACACCTCTGTACCTGAGTAAGAGCCACTCCTGAATCCTCTGCTTTCCCCCTCTTCTTCTGGGCTTTTCTTCACTTATCACGAATCCTTAGAAGTCCATCCTGAATGTCAAAAATATGCTGTTTATTGTTTGGAACCAACACACTCCCTCCCAGTGACACACCCACATACAGATCTCTCCCAGAGAAAGCAGGTCCCCTGCTGTGCAGGGGGATTAAGGGACAGGAAACTCCTATGATGTTGTACCCATTGCAGCCTGTAAAGATAGACTCGGACCCCACTTAGGTAAAATCAGATAGTGATTTATTACACCTGCACGGGGGACTGCTACTCTCAAAGGCAGGCAGCCCCAAAGTGGAAGGCAGGTTGACTTTTACACTTTTAGTGCCTGGTGGCAAGCAAGCTAATACAGAAGCGGAATATTGCGGTTAGCTCAGGGTGGGGTTATAGCTTGAGAAACACAGCTTGAGTAAGTTTCTACTATTGTTTGTGCAGCAGGAACTAGGGGGATTTTCAGGAACGTGGGGACTCTCCATGCTTTCTTGTTCTGAAGCCGTTTCTCAGAATCTACCCTGGGGGGCACTGGGGAACTAAGCTTTGGGAGCTAACAGAGCTGTTTCTTAGAATCTACAGGGGGAGTTGTGGTTTTGGAAGCTAACAGGCTTTTACAATGGGATGCCTTTCTTCAGACCCTGCCCTCCTCCTGGTGATGCTGCAGTGGTGAGGACCTGGGCTGCACTGAGCTCCCCCTCCAGGACACAGCCCCTAGCCTCACGCAGAGCAGAGCCTCACCCCTGTCAGATCACAGGCTCAGCCCCTTAGCAACAGAGGACACAGAGCCCTAGTGCTCAGTGTTGGACATAGATTAGAATCTACCTCAAAAGATTATTCAGGACAGGACTCAATTTATTTGAATGAAAACCTCTGCTAAGTCAGCATAAGAGATGTCTCTGCAAAATGCCTCAGCACTGTATTGTGAAGGGAGGTTGACCTCGACTGGAGTTCAAGCCCAGCATGTGTCTCATATTATCATGCTGCTTCTCCTCTAGGCCTTGCTCTCACCAGCATTCAGGCAGAAGAAAGAAAAAAAACCAGAAGACACAGAGAACAGACAACAGGCAGGGCATATGTGTTTGTTCCTGGAGTGTTAAATGGGGCAGGTCACAGAAGTCCTCGTGAAGAAGTGGATACCAGAAAAGACACCCCAAGAAGGAGTCCATCTAAGGACCCCAAGAAGGGGTCCAGCTTTGGGGCCAGAGTTGTCCAGGCAGAGGGCAACCTACCTGGAGGCCCTGAGGCAAGAGTACCCATGTTTCTGGGAAAAAGAAAGAGGCCCGTGTGGCTGGAGCAGAGCCAGTGAGCAGGACACAAGCAGGAGATGAGGCCAGAGTGGTCGTGGGGGCAGAGCAGGGAGGGCCCGACCTGCACACGTTCCTCTCTCACACCACAAGAGCTTTGGAAAAGAGTAATTTCTTCATTCTAAGTAAATATGCAAAGAAATTTGTTTCTGTATATTATTAAGACGTTTCAAAAAGTATCCAATGTACTCAGCCCTACTATGAAACTAATTTATGGCTTTCACATGAAAGCTATAACCCAGTTATAACCTAAGAATAGGGGTAAGGGGAAGAGGAAGGGGAGGGAGGGAGGAGGATCGGAGGAGGGAGGGTGATTGGTGGGATTACACCTGTGGTGCATCTTACAAGGGTACATGTGAAACTTAGTAAATGTAGAATATAAATGTCTTAACACAATAACTAAGAAAATGCCAGGAAGGCTGTGTTAACTAGTGTAATGAAA
>CAUYPK010068101.1:0-20718 GCA_963574355.1 Loris lydekkerianus | reverse complement strand
TACTGGTTGGTTTCTTTCAGATTTTCATATTTGTGAGAGTAGAGCTTCTTGTAGTATTTGTTAAGGATTTTTTGAATTTCTGAAGGGTCTGTTGTTATTTCATCATTACCATTTCTGATTGATGAAATTAGAGATTTGACTGTTTTTTTTCCTGGTTAGATTGGTCAAAGGTTTATCTATTTTACTGATCTTTTCAAAAAACCAACTTTTGGATTTATTGATTTGTTGTATAATTCTTTTGTTTTCAATTTCATTGAATTCTGCTCTGATTTTGGTTATTTCTTTTCTTTTGCTGTCTTTGGGGTTGAAGTGTTCTTCCTTTTCCAGTTGCTTGAGATGTGCCATTAAGTTATTAACTTCCTCTCTTTCTGCTTTCTTGAGGAAAGCTTGCAGTGCTATACATTTCCCTCTTAGGACTGCCTTTGCAGTATCCCAGAGGTTCTAGTAATTCTTTTCTTGATTGTTGTTTTGTTCCAAAAATTTGATTTCCTTCTTAATCTCATCTATAACCCATCTATCTTTCAGCATAAGGTTTTTTAGCTTCCATGTTTTTGTATGGGTATGTAGGTTCCTGTTGTTATTTAGTTCAACTTTTATTCTATAATGGTCTGAGAAGATGCAAGGAATAATTTCTATTTTCTAAAATTTGCTGAGGTTAGATTTGTGGCCTAGGATGTGGTCGATTTTGGAGTATGTTTCATGGGCTGATGAGAAGAATGTGTATTCAGTTTTGTTGGGATGAAATGTTCTGTAGATGTCCGTTAAGTCCAGATGTTGAATGGTTAAGTTTAAATCTAAAATTTCTTTGCTTAGCTTCTTTTTATAGGATGTATCCAGCACTGCTAAAGGGCTTTTAAAATCTCCAACTACTATGGAACTGGAGGAAATCAAGTTGCTCATGTCTGTTAGAGTTTCTCTTATAAATTGAGGTGCATTCTGGTTGGATGCATAGATATTAATAATTGAAATCTCACCATATTGAGTATTAACCTTTAACAAATGTGAGATGTTCATTCTTTCCATCCTTATTTCGGTTTGTTTAAAGCCAATTGCTTCTGTGAATAGGAATACAATGCCTGCTTTTTTCTGCTTTCCATTTGCCTGGAGTATAGATGACCATCCCTTCACTTTGAGTCTATATTTGTCTTTTAATGTAAGATGTGATTGTTGTGTGCAGCAGATATCTGGCTTGAGTTTTTGTATCCAGTCAGCCAACCTGTGCCTCTTTAGAGGACAATTGAAACCATTCACATTAATTGAGAATATTCATAACCCTTTCGAGAGTCTGGTGGACATTTTCTACCCTTCTGCAACTGTGGAATTTGGAATTTGATCAAAATTTTTTCGGCGGGTTTACTTTTGTGGTGGAGAATTACACTGGTTTTATGGAGAATAGGTCTGAGAGTATCCTGGAGAGCTGGTTTAGTAATGGCAAATTTCTTGAACATGTGAATGTCATTGAAGTATTTAATTTCTTCGTCATAAAAGAAACTCAGTTTAGCTGGGTACAGGATTCTGGGTAGAAAGTTATTTTGTTTTAGGAGATTAAAAGTTGATGACCATCCTCTTCTAGCTTGAAAGGTTTCAGCAGTGAGATTTGCAGCTATTCTAATATTCTTGCCCTTGTAGGTGATGGTTTTCTTTCATCTGGCTGCTTTCAGAATTTTCTCCTTCATATTAACTTTAGTGAAATTGATTATGATGTTTCTGGGGGATGTCTTATTTAGGTTGAGTTGTGCTGGAGTTCTGAAACTGTTTGCTATCTGAATTTCAGGATCTCTTGGCATGTCTGAAAAGTTCTCCTTCATAATCTCATGGAGAAGAGACTCTGTGCCTTGTGAAGCCACTTCATCGCTTTCAGGGATCCCTATAAGATGAATATTGGTTTTCTTCGAATTATCCCAGAGGTCTCAGAGAGTGATCTGTTTTTGCCCTTCATTTCTCTTCGTCTTTGAGAGTTTGGGGGCGTTCAAAGGCTTTGTCTTCAATGTCAGAAATTCTTTCTTCTGTTTCCTCCATTCTGTTACTGAGAGATTCTACTGTGTTTCTCAGATCTTTGAGGGCTACAACTTCTTGTCTCTGTGTGTCAATATCTTTGGTCATTTGGTCTTTAAATTCATTGAATTCTTGAGATATCTCTTGGGTTACTGCTTGGAGTTATAATTCGATCCTATTTGCTATCCAGATTCTGAATTCAATTTCTGACATCTGAGCTATTTGTTTGTGCATGGGATCTTGTGCTGTGTGTGCACCATTGATCCTTGGGGGAGTTGATCTACTCTGATTATTCATATTGCTAGAGGTTTTTTGTTGATTTTGTCTCATGATTGTTTTTCAACATTGCTTCTGGCTGTCCTCAGAGTTGGGGAGGTGTCTCTCCAAGATTAGACCCCAGCAGGATCACTCTATTGTTGCTGGATCTTTGTAGGGAGTGACCCTGTGTAGTTCCTCTGGGGCTGCCCCAGCCAGGGAGTTCTGGTTTCGGAATCAGCTCAGAGTGTGACACACCTGGATCCAGCAACAGGGCAGGAGGTTTTGTGCACAGTTCTGGGAGTGCCTGGTGCCTAGTGACTTTGGCACAGAAAGCCCAAGGCTCCATCAGTCTCTGGCCAGGAGAAGGGCTCTACGCAGAGGCAGGGAGGACTCTGTAGGGCATGTGGCTACCAGAGTCCCTGGCCTGATGAGTGGGCCGGAGTGGCGGCAGGGAGGGTACAGGAGGGAGGACGCAGGGTTGCACTTCTCCTGCAGTTCCTGGTCAGGGCATGCGGAAGCCCGGCGAGCGCAGGTCGCGGGTTGTGGGTTGGGGGTTGCAGCGCAGCTCTTATGGAGGTCCAGGCTGTACCAAGCCCTCGAGTTTGAGGTTGCTATGAGCTGTGAAGCCACGACACTCCACCCTGGGCAACAGCCCGTGGCTCCAGTGTTCCAAAACCGTTCTCACTCTGCCCGTGTGGCTTAAGGCTATAAAGAAGCTCATTCCCTGCCTTTAAGTTGCTCAGTCACTAGGTTACTAGCTCCCGCCCGATCCTTGCTCTGCAACCCTGAGGCGGAGCTTGCCAGGGCAGTTCTCTCACATTGGCTCCTGGTGGCCCATATCTGAATACTATTAGCTCTGAGCCGTCTGGCTCAGTGGCTTAGTCTGGGGCCCTAGACGAGGCCCAAAGTTCTCCACACTCCTGCTTAAGCTCTCCCCAAGGCAGTTCAACTGAGTGCCAAGTCCAAAAACACTGAAATAGTTCACAGGTAAGGAATTTCTGGTTTGCAGTCTCACTGGTGCTTGTACTTATGGCTGCCAGCAGGATTAGGTCGATTGAACACACACAACCACTTGCCTGTTTTCCATTGTTTTTGTCCTCCTCTTGGGGTCCAGAAGTCCCTTGCTGACTCCCTGTATCCTCAAAGGGATGAGTATGGACAGATCCCACTAACCAGAGATGTCTGGAGTCTTATCTCCCCAGACTCATCGTGCCCTGTTGCAGAGAAGCTGTTACTCGGCCACCATCTTGGATTGTTCCAGGTCTTAATTTGTCTTTTGAAGCTAGGTGTGTTTTTTGCAGACAGCAAATGGATGGCTTGTGTTTTTCAATTCAGTCAGCCAACCTATGTCTCTTCAGTGGGAATTCAAGCCATTAACATTTATTGAGATAATTGATAAGTATTTGTAGTGTTCTACCATCTTATTTTGTGAGAGTCTATTGCTTAGTTTTAGCTTTTGCATCAGTGTGGAAGTTAGGTTTTGTCCTTTAATTGCTGAATTCTTACTTTGCTGTTGATCCATTGTGATGGTCAGTGTGTAGAGCAGGTTGAAGTATTTCCTGTAGAGCTAGTCTTGTTGTGGCGAATTTCCTCGGTGTTTGTATATCAGTAAATGATTTGATTGCTCCATCAATTTTAAAGCTTAGCTTAGCAGGATACAGAATTCTGAGCTGGATATTTTTCTGTTTAAGTAGATTAATGGTAGATGACCATTGTCTTCTTGCTTGGAAAGTTTCATTAGAGGCGTCTGTGGTCACTCTGATGGATTTGCTCCTTTAGGTCAACTAGTGCTTGTTCCTGGCAGCTTGAAGGTTCTTTTCCTTTGTCTTGACTTTGGACAGCTTCATCACAAAGTGTCTTGGAGAAGCTTGGTTAGAGTTGAGGCAACCTGGGGTCCGATATCTCTCTGAGAGGAGTGTATCAGAATCTTTGGTAATATTTGGGAAATTTTCATTTATAATATTCTCTAGTATGGCTTTCATTCCCTTGGGGCATTCTTCTTCCCCTTCTGGTATATCTATAACTTGTATGTTTGAATGTTTCATAAAGTCCCATGATCCCATCAGTGAGCGTTCTGCTTTCTCTCTCTTCCTTTCTGCCTTTAACTATCTGATTTGACTCAAGAGCTTTGTCCTCTACCTCTGAGGTTCTTTCTTCTGCATGGTCTAATCTGTTGTTGATACTTTCTATTGCATCTTTAATTTCCCTAATTGACTGTTTCAATTCCTTTAGCTCTGCTATGTCCTTTCTATATTCTTCATAACATTCATCTCTTATTTGATTCTGTGTTTTGATTTCCTTTTGGTTATTTTCCACTTTATCAGCAATTTCCTTTATTGTTTCCATCATCTGTATTCTAAATTCCCTTTCTGTCATTGCTAACATTTCTTTATAGGTGGAATCCTCTGCAGTAGCTACCTCATGGTCCCTTGGGGGGATGGGGGTTTATCTGGACTGGTTTTTCATGTTGCCAGAAGTTTTCTGCTGATTCTTTCTCATGAGTGATTTCTTATATCTGTTTCTTGCCCTAATTTTTCTTTCACTTTCTCTTGCTCTTTAAGTTGCCATGCCTCTGGGCCAGGGTTTTGATGAGTCCTTTTAGTATAGTACCAGAAGGATGAGAAGGTTGAAGAGCAAGAAAAGAAAAAAGAAAGAAAAAAAAAAAAAAAGAAAAGAAAAAAGAGAAAGGAGAGGGGGTGGGTAAAAGGGAATATTGACAAACAGAAGAGGAGCACAGAAAGAGGGAGACAGAACAGTATAGGTGTATGGTAGGGTACTTTGACCCAACCTTAAAACCCTCCAACCTCTGGGGGTGCCAGGTTGGGTGGTTCCTTTTGGGTCAGCAGCTCTTTGCTATCTTGTTGGACATAGTACCCCACCTCCACCAAGTAGAGAGGAAAGGCAAAAATGGTATAAATTAAACCAAACCAAGCAAACAGAATACTTTACAGGATAAAATTGGGGGAAAAACCAAATAATAAGGGTAGAAACACTAACAAAAATGAAGTTCTAATTGTTCAAAAAAGCAATAATAGGAAATTATATTTAAACTAGAAAAATGAAGAAAGCAAAGAAAAAAAGAAAACAAAAATCTATAGGGAAAATATTGAAATTAGAAAACAAAACAACAACAACAACAAAAAAAAACAAAACCCAAAACAAAGTAGTATATATCTCTTGCTGAATATTGTCTGGGTGATCTTCTGGGGGTATGAGATGTTAATCACAATGCTGATAAGCCTGTACAAGATGGAGACTGGAGGCCTCTGCTTATTTCTTAAACCCCACAGGGTGGAGAGCCTAAATCTCTCCTCAGCCCACATAAAAGGCCCTTTAAACTGCTAAACTCGACTAAGCAGAAGCTTTCCCAGGAAAGTGCTTGTTGCTGGGATCAGTCCTGAAGTGGCTATCCACTTAACCAGTGTGCCAAAACTGATCTCACTTATGCCCCTGAGAGCTAAGCCTGCAAGGCATCTCAGTCCCCACCTTTAGGCTGCTCAGTCATTAGATTACTAGCTTCTACCTATCCTTGCTTTGTGACCCTGAGGGCAGAACTTGCTAGGGCACTTCTCTCACAATGGCTCCGCATGGCCCACAGCTGAACACTATTAGTTCCCTCTGCCTCAGCAGCTCAGTCTGTGGCCCTAGACAACGCTTAAAGTTCTCCACACTCTTGCCCAAGTTCTCCCAAGTTAGTTCAACTGAGTGCCAAGTCCGAAAAAACCAAGGTAGCTCACTGGTAAGGCCTTTCCAGTTTGCAATCTCATTGCTGCTGTACTTACAGCTACTGACAGGATTAGACCTAATGAACATATGCAACCATTTGCCAGTTTTCTACTGCTTTTGTCCTCCTCCTGGGGTCCAGAAGTCTCTCACTGACTCCCTGTGTCCTCAAAGGGATATTTATGGGCAGTTGGCTGAGTTTCTTATTGGAGGATCTATCCAACACTGCCAAAGGGATGTTAAAATCTCCAACTATTATCATGCTGGAAGATATTAAACTGCTCATGTCTGGTCCCTTATAAACTGAGGAGCACTCTGGTTGGGCACAAAAATGTTAATAATTGACAAGTCATCATGTTGAGTGTTTCCCTTAACAAATATGAAGTGGCCATCCTTGTCTTTCCTTACTTTTGTTGGTTTAAAGCCTAATGTATCTGCAAATAAAACTGCCACCCCTGCTTTTTCTGATTTCTGTTTGCCTAGATTACAGATGTCCATTCCTTCACCCTGAGTCTATATTTATCCTTTAAGGTAAGATGAGATTCTTGCATGCAGAAGATATCTGGCCTGAATTTTTGTATCCAGTCAGCCAACCTTTGCCTCTTAAGAGGACAATTTAAGCCATTCACATTAATTGCGAGTATTGATAACCTGGTAATATTTTGGGTGTCAAGTTTTTTGAAAGTACAGTGGACATTTTAAATCTTTTCACCACTGTGGAAATTTGGTTTGGTTCAATAATTTCAGAGTGAGTTTACTTTGGTAGTAGAATATTGTGCTGGTCATTATAGAGGATGGGCCTGAGAATATCTTGAAGATCTGGTTTTATGATAGCAAATTTCTTCAACATGTTAATGTCATTAAAGTATTTAACTTGTCCATTATAAATAAAGCTCAATTTAGCTGGATACAGGAACCTGGGCTGAAAGATGTTTTGTTTTATGAGATTGAAGGTCGATGACTATCCTCTTCTGGCTTGAAAAGTTTTATCAGAGAGATCTGCAGTCATTCTAATATTCTTCCCCTTGTAGGTTATGATTTGCTTACATCTGGCTGCTTGCAGGATTTTCTCCTTCATATTAACTTCTGTGAAGTTAATTACAATGTGTTTAGAAGATGCTTTATTTGAGTTGAGTCATGCTGGGCTTCTGAAACCTGTCTGCTATCTGAATTTCAGTATCTCTTGCCATGCTTGGGAAGTTCTCAATTATCTCTTGGCATAGAGTCTTTGCTTTCGGACCATCCTCTTCTCCTTCAGGGATTCCTATAAGGCGAATATTTGTTCTTTTGGAGTGGTCCCACAATCCTCTCAGGGAATTATCCATTTTTGCTCTCTTCTTTGAGTATTTGGGAGTGTTCAAAAGCTTTGTCTTCAATGTCAGAGATCCTTTCTTCTGCCTGTTTCATTCTGTTACTGAGGGCTTCTACTGCATTTCTCAGATCTTTGAGGGCTTCAAGTTTTTGCCTCAATGTGTCAAAATCTTTGATGATTTTGTCTTTGAATTCATTGAATTCTTGAGACAACTTTTCAATTGCTCCTTGAATTTCTAATTCACACTTTACTTCCATTCTGTTAAAGTTATTTGCAATGCAAATTCTGAATTCAATTTCTGACATCTCAGCCATTTGTTTATGAATGGGATCTTTTGTTGTGTCTCCTTTGTCATTCCTTGGAGGAGTTGATGTACTCTGATTATTCATGTTGCCAGAGGTTTTCTGCTGATTCCGCACCATGATTATTTTTCACCATTTGGGTAGAGAAGCTGGTAAGGTGAAATTGAATTGAGGGCTCCTGGAGTTGTAATTAACCAGCCCTTTACCAAAGAACTTGGTTTGGTGGTTGCAGCTTTTCCCCTAGAGCTTCACAAATTTCCCATTCAGTACTATAGCCTGAAACTCTAGGGATCTGCTTGTGTGGTGGGGCTAGATGGTTCTGACCTGTATTCAGCTAGTCTCTGTCCAATCCTAGTGAATCAGTGTTTTGGGGCTGAAATCTCAGCTGAGGAGATATATAAGCAACTAAGACACCCTGCCTCCCCAACAGGTGACAACAACACAACCCCACAACAACCCAACCAGGGTACAACCTTGGTGGGTCCCTGGGTGATCAGCCCAGGTTAAGAGTTCCAAACCAATTGTCCCAGTCAACACAAACACCAAACGGATGGCAGAGTTCAAAAGGTCTTCAGCATCTAGGCAGTGGGTATCCATTGACAGCTCAAGTGTAACTCACTCCAGTGCTCTGTGGAGTTGGAAAGGGCCATCCAGCAAAATAGTCCAGGGGGCCTGGTGCCTCCTTCCTCACCTTACCTCCATCACACTCAGGCACTGGTAGCCCCACGGGGCTATGACCCAGTTCCCTCCAATGAGCAAATGCACCAGGGATTTGGGCCTACCAGAGTCAGAGGGAAGTCAATGCCTCAACAGCCAAGTGACCACACTCTGCCACCAGCCAACTGGCGGAGTTGAAGTCTGATTACCTCGAGTGCTCAGTGGAAACTGGGAAGTGTTCCACCTGCGCTCATTCCAAACCAGAGGTTAACAAAGCAGCAAATGTTTTTCACCCTCAGAGACTGTGCCTCTGCCCCAGCTGCTATGCTCCTCTGGCATCCCTGCAATGTGAGATCTAGTTCCCTCCGGCAGTCCACAGAATTGGGGAGGTGTTTCTCTGAAATTTGACCTCAGCCAGATCGCTCTATTAATACTGCTGCTAGGTGGAAGGTGTCTCCACTTGGGTTCTTATGCCTCAGTGGTTCCCAAGCATATGGAGACCCAAACCCTGCTGCTGAGTTGCTCTTTCTCAGAGCCAAGCCAGACACCTTTCCCTCCTGTGTCTTTCTGCACTGTTACTGGATTCACAGTCACAGTGTAGTTGTGCTACCTCAGACCATGCACTGCCCAGTCTTAACAAAGAACCACAAATGTTCTTGTCTTTGCAGGCGTTGGGCTTCTAGACCACCAGGTCAGGGGGAAGGGTGGACTGGGAGTTCAAAGTGGCAGGGAAAATATTTGTTCAACCTTCATGCCAGACAAGAGAATGCCCAGGCTCACAGCAAGGATTCTCTGGAGAAGGAGTCCCATTTTCCAGCAACTTGCTCCCATGGGGTGAGAGAAGAGGACCTTAGTTCACTGATCACTAGTAGAGATCTCACAGTAAGCAAACATGCAACTCTCTTGGGGGAGGGGACGAACATGGCATCCTTTTTGGGGTGGGTTCTGTACCTGAAATTTGTTTCCTTGGAGTCGCAACTTGCCTCAGCAGAGAAGACATGAATTATCAATCTCTTCTCTGAGCTTGGCTCCCAGTCATCAGCTTTGTCAGGTTCTTTCTGGCCGTTATCTCTCCCTCTGGATGGGTGCTTCTGTTGAAAGCTGACTTTAGTTGGCTATCATCCCCAACTCCCCTTTGCTCTTGTTGAATGTAAAAATTGGAGTTAGAGAAAATAGCCAACCTGAGTTTTTAGCAGAACACAAGGCACATTGAAACAAAATGAACAAACAAAAAAAAGACACACACACACACAAACAATCAAAACAAAACCAAAAACAACAAAAAACTCAAATAGCCTGATGTAAACACTGTCAGCAACCATAAAAGGAAGAGGAAGGCTTGGTGCCCATAGCCCAGCGACCAGGGCATCAGCCACACACACCAGAGCTGGCAGGCTCGAACCTGGCCCAGGGCCCACCAAACAAAAATGACAACCATAACAAAAAAACAGCCAGGTACTGTAGTGGTGCCTGCAGCCCCGGCCACTTGGGAGGCTGAGGCAAGAGAACCGCTCAGCCCAAGGGAGTTCGAGATTTCCATGAGCTGCAATGCCACAGCACTCCAAGGGTGACATAGTGAGACTCTGTCTAAAAAAAAAAGGGGGAAAGGGAGAAGATATAGGCCAAAATAATTAAAAAAAATTTTTTTAACAATAACTCCTACAAGAAAGAAAAAGGGAAAAAAAAACAAACAGAATGAGCAAAGAAAGGGAGAAAAGGCAACAAAATTATTTTAAAAAACATATAACTATATATGCCATAGGGATCAACTTTAGTAGGAATATATTTATGTTGTTGTAATATACTTTCTGGACACCAGGTGGCGCCATGAGTGGTTCCCAGGCTCATACTACTTTTCCCCAGCTTAAATTGTTCTTGGTGTTTGCCTGATTACCCACTTGGCGCTTAGACCTTGCAGAACTGCTGATTCCACCAATCTCAAAAAATCTTCACAGGCAGGTTTCACAAATTCTCCCTGCAACAGTTCTCATGAAATGTGGGATATCCTGGGCCAGTTCCAAGTGTAGGACAACTGTCTGTGGGTAAGACTCGCTATACCTGGCCTGGCAGAAAGGTGCCTGCTTCCACACGCCACCTCCCGAATTCCAAAACAATGGCCTCTTCCTATCAGGGATCTGTCCCGTCTGAGTGTCTCTCCTGCCGCCTAACCAAGGCAGTGCTGCACCAGAGGGCACCCCACTCTGGCTGCCTAGTTCCACTTGGGAGTCCACACAATAGCTACTTTCCCCACAAACTAGGAAATGCAATCCTCTGTGGTGGGGCTGGTTGCTGCTGTAGCCCAGGGCAGAATCTTTCCTGGCAGTCTCCACAGCTCTGGATTACACTCCAAGTCCAGCAACCCGCCACCTCACTGCACACCCCAAACTGCCACTCCACACCAATATTCCACACCAGGAATGATCTAGCCCACTCACTCTCACCTGTTGTTCCAGGAGAGCTGAGCTAAATGTCCTTCCCGTCCACCATCATGCTCTGCCTCCATTTTCAAGACAATCCTTGTTATTTCTAGGCTGTACCATGGGTGGGCTGAGCAAGCTGGAGAAAGCTCTCAAACTAGTGAAAGGACAGTGATACAAGCAGCTGTTGGTATTCATTGTTACACCCACCACAAATTTAGGTGAAATCAGAGTTGAACCCAGGTGATATGGGGCTGGGCATCAACAGCATCAGCTTAAAGTCCTTGAGTTCATAATGATAATGATAGTAAAAGACTAAAACAGAAAACACACCTCACTGGTTACCTTTGGAGGATACTAGAGAAACAGTTCATTGTTTTGAAAACTGGTAAATGCAGGGACTAAGGCATTTATTGTGCTTTTCTATATGACATGTACTTCAGGAAAATCAAATAGTTGGTAAAAGAATGTTTCTTTTACTGGTGTACCTTAGAGAATATATAATATAGAAATAATGGAATTACCTATCAGCATTTTAAACCCCAATTGAATTAATGATGTAGGCCAAGATTATAAAAGTCTGCTACTATCACAAGAATAGCCAGACAGCATGTATCTCTTTATGGAAGCAGGCAGATCTTCCAATAAAATAGTATTACCAAAAATATTAAATTTGATCAAGCCCTTAAAATTAATTATAGGAAATATATAAGACTAAGAAACATATTAAACAACCACAGGGAGCTAACCAGCATACTCCAGACTGTAGGAAAGTCTCCAGGCCAGGCAGTTCATTCAACAAAATAGATGCAATGAATGGAGAAAAAAGGAGATCAGACTGAAATAGAATTAAGAGACACATCAACTAAGTGCTAATTCCAATAGACTTTTAAAAATTATGAGAAAATCAAGGAAATTTGTACAATGGATATTTGATTGTAAAAATTATTAATAAAAATTATTTTTTTTAGGTACGAATATATATGAACAATGAGGCTATATGCAGTGGCTCATTAATTCCAGCTGCTTGGGAGGCTGAGGTAGGAGGATCACTTGAGGTCAGGAATTCAAGATCGGCCGGGGCCACATAGTGAGAAATCTTCCACAAAACTTTAAAAAATCAGCCAGGTGTGGTGGTACGTGCTTGTAGTTCCAGCTACTTGGGAGGCTGAGACTGGAGGATCACGTGGGCCCAAGAGTTAACAGTAAGCTATGATTGTGTCACTGCATTCCAGCCTGCATGAGAGTGAGACCTGTCTCAAAAAAAAAAAGATGCCACCCGCTGTGGGATGTGGCACCTGAGGGAGTTGCTGACGGGCATTGGCACTGACTCTGGCCTGGGGGACGTGGGAAGCTGACCTGTTGCAGGACCCAAGGGTTGAAAGCAGCAAGTACCACATTTAGCAACAATGTCAACCGAAGTGGAGACCTCAGAAGAGGTAGAAGAGTCAGAGAAAAAGAACTCTGGGGCCTCAGAAAAGGACAAACACACCAGAACAGGTGACCTCTCCGAGCTTCTGAAGGAAGGGACCAAGGAGGTGGGTGACAAGGCAGAAAACAGTTTGCCAAGGACTCCTTGAAAGGCAACATTAAGAAGGAGCTATTTAAGCTGGCCACCACTGCACTTTATTCACATATTCAACTGTCAAGGAGGAAATGGACCAGAGCAAGAACCAACCAGCCTTTGCTCCCTTGTACTTCCCCACGGAGCTGCACTGGGAAGGAGGTGGTGACCAAGGACATGGAGTGTTTCTTCGGTGAAAACTGGGAGGAGCGGGTACAGTGCTCTGAGTCTGCCCAAAGGTATGTGGATCGGATCTAGTACTTATGGCAGATTTAGCCAGAGCTGCTGGTGGCCCATGCATACACCCACTGGGGGCCTTCTAGTTGGGGCAGGTGCTGAAACTCCCCAGGTGCTGAAACAGGGCAAGGGACCCAGTTCTGCCTGTTTGAAAATGTGGACAATGACCAGCAGTTCAAGCAGTTCTACTGGGCCAGGATGAATGCCCTGGATCTGAACCTGAAGACCAAAGTGAGAATCGTGGAGGACGCCAGCAAGGCCTTCCAGTACAACATACAGATATTCAATGAACTGAACCAGGCTGACTCCACGTTTGCCAGAAAGACCTTGGAGGATGGGCTCCCTGTGCATGATGGGAAAGGAGATGTGCCAAAGTGCCCCTACTACATTGTCCAGCAAGACGAAGGTGCCTGGGAGGGCAGCAGCTGTCCTTCCCCAACAGCCATGGCTGTGCTGAGGAAGCCCAGCCTCCAGCTCATTCTGGCCATGGTGTGGCCCTGGCTGCTGGACTCTCAGCCTGGTACTACCTGTGAAGGATCCATCATGCCATGCTGGCATCCTCCTGCCAAGTGACCACTAGCCCACCACCATCTCTACCCCTGACTAAATTACACCTCAGGTGACTTTCAAAAAAAAAAAAAAAAAAAAAAATGCTGAGTTTGGGAAAACAGGCAACCAATAAAAGCCAGACACTAGGAAAAAAAAAAGAAAAAGAAATTTGTGTTTCATTTGGATGAAGCCTAAAGTGAACTAACTTCTGTTATTTTATCACAGGAATTATCAGCTCATTAATGTTAAAAATTATTTGGAATATATGTTACTACTCCTCATGAATAAATGTGCTCATAGATAGATGTGTGATTTAAATATCAAAAACTCTGAAAAGGAGCTAGCTCTGAACACCATCAGATCAATCTTCAGGTCTGTGATAAGCTGCGAAAACAAAAAAGGAACCACAGACTACAGTTCGAATAAACTATAAAACTCTGATATTTTCCCTCCTATTTCTCTGAAAAACACAGAAAGGCAGAGAAAGTAGCTAGTTCCTTTTAGTGCTTAAAATGAGCCAAATGCTGGCTTAAATAATTTGAAAGTCATGATTTGTTTTTTTTGGCCAGTGGTGCTTTAAACAAAGGTGTGAATTCATACAAATAGAAGAAAAGGCAGTTTTTCTCTGAAGTATTAATATTATGAGCCTTAATGTGAGTCTCTTAGAGGGAAACTATTAAGTATAATCTTTCCATCTCTGTCTAGATTTTACATACCCACATATATATTCCATTTATTTCTATATCTCTATAATTTTCTATATACTGTTAAGCCAATTGATATAGTAATATCTTGAAAGTGAGAGTGAATCAGACCGTGTGTTGAATCGGCCCCTGTGCAGTTGTGTGATTTACAGCCCTGATTTTCAACCTGTGTGCCGCAGCACAGTGGTGTGCCATGAGAGGACCTTACGTGTGCCTCGAAAATTTTTGAAGATTATTTTCAAAAGAACTTCAGACAACCGTAAATATATATATTTTTTACTTTTGGGGGGGGGGATCAACATAATTTAAGTGTGCTATGGAAGTTTAACCATAGGTTCAAGTGTGCCATGAGATACAAAAGGTTGAAACACTTGACCTAGAGTGTGAAGGACCCATTCCAGCTGAAGAACTGCCTTGTGTCTGGGATGCTCCCTTCACTGGGTGTGAGTGTGGAATACTCTGCAAGTGCATGGCTTAAGCAGGATTTTTTTTTTTTTGCCTGCAGCACTCAGAAGAGTAGAAGACGTTGGGCGAAACTCAAGGAGGAACATGGCTTATGGGTGGTTTTGCTCTTAGGCGTTGGCTGCAGACTTGTTTGGGTGCCCTGACCTCTCTGTATCCTTTGCTGTCTTCTCTCCCACAGCCTTAGACAACACAGGTGGCAGTCTCTATTGGTGGTGGGGGTATCTGTCTGCTCTTTATTTGCCCACCTGGAAAGCTCTGCCCCCATGATTTCTTGTTTTCAGTGCTTGCCCCAGTACTGGAGGCAGTCAGACCCTGAGATGTGGTCTGGATTTGGCTGATACAACCCTTCCCAGCTCCTGCTGCCTCCTCAGCAAATAGTCTAGGTCTGCAGCCAAAGGAACTAAAAATAGCTGGCAATGCTCTGTCTAGTCATCTTCAAATGGCTGGGTCAGAAGAGGCACCAGAAAAGGGAATTGTGGAGCATGACATTGATCTCCAAGAACTGCAAGAGCATATTTACTGAAAGCCTGCGTGTGATTTTGGCAGCAGCAGAGCAAGAGACACATACACATTTCACACACAGTTGATAATCATGTACGTACCGCATGCACAATAACCAAGTATTGCAAAACCTTGTGGAGAAATCCAGTGCTGACTGCATGTCCAGAGGTTCATGGCTTCTTGGAGGGGCATTCCAGGAGGAAGGAAGAAACCAGATCTGGCCATACACACGGGAAAAAGAGGGAAGCACTCTTGCTCACCAGCTGTAGAGTGGACTGATGCCCACCATGGAGAATTATTGAGGTGGGAGGGAGGCCGTTCATGTACCGTACCTAGCATGCCTACCTAGCAGAGTTGGCAAGCACGTTAATTTCTTTCCCTTCCGATCTTTCTTTCCTTAGGAAACGCCACAGTGAGCGAGTCAGTTTATTCACCAGACTCCTGAACTCATCTGGTTATAGCCAGAGGCTTTAAGTTTGGCTTAGGATCCATGCTGGACAGCTGTGATGTTTCAAACAGGAGACCAAGGGGGCTGAGGTTGTGTTGAGTTTGTGTAGGTCAAGGGTTTTCCACTTTCGGTCACAACCATTAGTGGTTCAGGAAATCAAAGTTGTGAGCTCAAAATGGATTTTTTAAAAAAAGAATAGAACAGAATAAGGTAAAATAGAACTGCAGAGAGCAGATTGGCACTATCAGAGCACACTGCACAAGGTTGAGAACCTCACTAACCTACATGAGTGTGTGCACATGGTTGCAACGTGAAATGCTTCTTACTGACGCTCGTGGTCAAAATAAAAACAAACAAAAATTATAGTCTTAAGGATCTGAGATTCTGTTCAGGGAGTTCTAACTATACTGGAAATTTAGGCCTTCTGAGCAGTAAATTCCTCAGGTGAACTTCATGCCACTTGGGTAGTTTTGTAGGTCTACTGAGGAATAATCAAATTTGATCTTTTGTGGGTAAAGAAAGAAGAAGAAATAATACTAAATGTATTTAGTATTTAAATGTAAGATAATAAAGAAGGTGGAAATGCTAGTCCAGAATTCTCCACAAGACATAGATGATTGAAGGCACTTGGATGGTTGACCAGTTTCCACTGATCATTTTTCATCTTAAGAAGCACCAGCTCTGATGTAACGAAGACCCGAGGGGTAGGTAGGAGAAGCTGGCAGGGAACAAGCTTGACAAGTGGAGGGTGGTGTGAGGCAAAGGTGAGACTTGCAGATTATGAAACTTTCTTCACGTGTCTGCTATGAGCCAGGCCCTCACTTAGGTCTGGGAAAACAGTTAAATAGGTCAGGCATTTCTGCTGCTCTCATAGAGTGTGTTATTCTAATGGTGGCAACAGGGGAGGACCTGCCAAAGAAATAGTTTTATCCAATGAATTAAAATTTTTGTCGATCAAGATTTAGTGTCCCCAGGCATAATATGAGACTGAAATATACTTTTAAAACTACTGTGGTGCATACATTGTTGTATTCTCTGCTCCTGGTTTCGAAACTAGGTGAGAGGGAATGAGCTATTTCTCACTCTTTCCACACACATACTCAAAAAAAAAAAAAAAATACATACATGCACACTCTCACACAAAAATGCTAATTTCAGTTGTTTTGGTTCTGTGGCCCATAAAAGCAGAAAGCTCTCCTCACCCACTTGAGGATTATAAAACTACTTATTTCCCCAGAAGTCCTGGACACCTCACCGTCTGACTTATGAGACCAGCACTTGCGATTCTGTTTATCAAACATGCTTGCATTATTTCTTGATAATTAAAGTAATACTTGCACATTGTAGAGAATATAGATAATGCACAAAAAGTATATACCTAGAACTTTCTGTGCACACAAATTGTTGGCTTACTTTTCCAGGTTAGCCTATATGAAAAGAGGAGAGGATGCTTGGAAAGGATAAAGACTTGCAGAGCCTGGAAATGATCTGTCTCTGCCCAGACCCAAGTCCTTCCTCTGTGTTCCCTGCAGGAAAAATACAGTGACCTTTCCTTCCTCTCGCAGGCTAGGGTGATGACAAATTGCATAAACCTCACAGAACCACTCTTGGCCATTCTTCACTGTGCCCTGCTAAGCAGAAGGGAGAACACTAATGATGAGGAGGTGAGAGAGTTTATAAAGCATGTCGGGATGAGGTTCTCCCTTGATATCTAGGTAATGGTTTATATGGAGCAGTGCTTCTCAACAGGAGATGACAGATGTTCTCTGTCATCTGTGGTTTACCGAAGCTACACAGGCCCTTTTCACTGTCATGTCCTGGCCTGCCAGAGTTTAGGAGTAAATGTATGTAGTTCAGCAAAGTCTCACCGGGTAATTCTGCCCCTCCCTCCACCTACTGATTCAAAGGATAATGCACCTGGCTCCTCATAAAAGATACAGAGAATGGATGTAAAAAACAAAAAAGAAAATGGAAGCAGAAAGGTCCAGAAGAAGAATCAACAGTGGGCATTGTTTCTCAGACTGCATCTTTCCTGCACTGAACTGGCTTTTGGCTTTTCTCAGGTGGCTTCTGAATGCACATTAGCATAATCCGAGAGGAGATGAGAGAGTTCTTTGCCAGAGGCACATATTAACCCAAAAGCTTGGTGAATAAAGCTGGGCACCAGCACTGTGCTAGAAAGCTGTATTCTTTTGAGTGCTCTGCTTAGTTTGGTGCACTATTCTCCAGACCAAGGCACTCATGTTTCAGGGTTGGTCAGAAACCTTGAGTAAATATCTGATGCAAAGAAAAATGGCAGTAATTATCTTAAAAAATTATTAAAAAACATTTTCAGCCCCTTTGCACCTTGGTTTAGATGTATCTCTTGTATTGGCAGATACATTTAAAAAATTCTATCTTTTAAGTCATTTTACGTGTGTGTAGGGCTGTTAAGAAGCTATCCAGCCACACAATATGAAAAATACAGACATACGAGGCTCACATGTACTATTAATCTTATTTCTTTGCTATTCGTCCTTTTTTTCTCATTTCTTTCAAAAAATTTTAACCATTCCTTTCCCTGTTAGTTCAAAAGTAACACACTTCACTACAATGCCTTTAAGTTCAGGACATACTTACAGACTAAAATCAATCAATTTTAACTTCCTCTGGCAATTCAAGTACACTTAATTCCATTTACTCAGCTCCATGCCACACTTGTATATTTTAAATATTGTTTAATGTCAATCCATAAGTCATCATTATTATTGCTTCGCATAGTTGGTTTGCTTAGTTCCCCTTACATATTTCCTTCTATTGGTCTTCATTCCTTCATCATTTACTTCCGTATAGTGATGGCATGCTAGTGCCAAAATTTCAGTTTCTGGTGGTTTGAAATGACTTTATTTTATTCTCATTCTTAAAAAAAAACAAAAAAACAAAAAAAACTGTCTTAGTTGGAAGAGGTTTCTACCTTTGGCAGGTATTTCCCTGCTGGACATCACCTTCTGGCTGCCATTGTTGCTGTTGAGAATGAGACTTCCATAGTCTATTTCTTACCTTAGAATGCAATCTTCATTCCTCTGCCTGCTTTTAGAATATTTTCTTTGTTTCTCTTGATTTGCTGTTTTACTATAATGTGTCTGGGTGTAAATTTAATTTATCCTGCTTGGGACTCATTGAGTGTTAATCTTTAGATTACTGCCTCTCACTAGTTCAGGTAAATGCTGAGCCTGATCTCTTAAAATACAGACTAACCCATCTTCTCTTTACTTTTTCTCTATCTCAGATTTTACGTTAGGTCTTTTCACCCTTTTATGTTGCTTTGTTCCCGTAGCTTTATGTCATATTCTGAGTGATTCCCTCTCACTTGTCTTCCAATTATTGTTTCTCTGTCTAGTCTGTTAATTCCACTTGCTGTATTTTTTATTGCAACTGTAAGGACCAAGTTAACTCCATTTTGTTAAAACTAACTTCATCTTGTCCCTCAGTCTTCATTTTGCAGCTGCATACCAAAGGCGTTAGGCAACCAGCTCCCTCCCCTGACCCCCGTCCTTGCCCCATGATCTGCACTCTTATACAACATCTGCTCCAAGCGATAACAGCACTCTCTAGACAGCCAAGGACAAATACTGCTCAGTCCCCCAAATCCCCTCAGCTCACCTCAGCAGCTCACTTCACATCCTTTCCCTTTTTTCCCTTTCTGTACCCTTAAAAGCGAGGCTTCTCTGCTCTCCTGCTGCGCCAGGACCAGGGGCCCCGAGCTTGAGCTTGTAAATAAACAACCTCTTGCTTTTGCATCGGACTTGGTCTCTGGGTGATTTATGTGGGGGAATCCCTCAATGCGGGCACAATATTTGGGGGCTCGTCTGGGAAAACACACCAAAATCACTGAGTACCTGCTCTGGAGGTGAGTGTGTATGTGCCGGCATTTGTCTTGTCCTGTTCCGTGTTAGTTCCCTTTGTTGAAATCTGTAGTCGGGATGTGGAATCCCCGACAGAGTAGAAGTGGGGATGCCCCATGAATGGGGGACTGAGATGTGGAATCCTCAGTCCCTGGTCAAGAAGACCATGGAGAGGCGATCCTTCTGGTTGAGAGACAAGGTGGGTTGTGACCGCCAGATGGGGTTATGCCGTCGTCTCATTTTCAGTTTTGCCTGAGAACCCGCAAGGGCAGGCTTCTGTTTTCTGGAGGAATCTTGTGTGTTATTTGTTTTGTCTGTGTTTTATTATATTTGGAGGGTGACATGGGACAGATGCAGACGAACCCCCCTCCCCTTGACTCATTTCCAGGACTTCAAAGACAAAGCCCGATAGTATGACTTTAATGTGTCCAGAGGTAAACTTGTGGTTTTTTTCTGGAATGAATGGCCAGCATACCACGTCGGATGGCCAGAGGGCACTTTTCATCTCCCCATTATCGTTCAGGTCAAAGATATAGTCTATTGATCTGGGACTGGGCACCCAGACCAGATCCCATATATAACTGCTTGGCAGGACCTCGTGGAGAACCCGGCATCGTGGTTAAAACCCCTTCTTCCTCCGTCAGGCATGGAAGTAGCTAAACTCCTAGCCTTGAAGGAGAAAAAGAAGTCCCCTGAACCCGCTGCCCCTCCCCCAGTCCTCCAAGGAGGAACTGATCCAGAAGTGCTCTTCCCCCTCCCTATCAACCCTCACCTCAGGAGGCACCTGTTCCTCAGAGTCCCCCAGGCAGCGAGGCCACTCCAGCCCCAGGTCCAGAGGGTAGCCACCAGAGCCCACCTCACACCCACCGTAGAGCCCTGCGTGATCTGATGGTGGACTCCACCGTGTTGCCTCTCCACGCAGTGGGGCGCCCCCCCCATGGAGCAAACCCCCTAAATCAGCCACACCACTGTTGGCTCTTCGCCTCAAGTGATCTCTATAACTGGAAAATGCAGAACCCAAAGTTCTCTGAAAAACCTACTGCCTTGAATAACCTCTTAGACTCAATTCTTTTTACCCACCAGCCTACCTGGGATGATTGTCACCAACTGTTACAGGTTCTTTTCACCACTGAGGAACTGAACCGCATCTTGGCTGAAGCCAGGAAGGCTGTCAAGGACGCAGACGGAAGCCCCACCACCAACCAGGCTCTCACCAATGCCGCTTTTCCTCTTAGTAGCCCCGAGTGGGACTTTAATACGGGAACAGGTCAGGTAAGACTCCAAGTCTACCACCAGACTCTAATGAGGGGTCTCCGTAAAGCGGCTAGAAAGCAGACTAATTTGGCCAAGGTAGGTAATGTACAGCAGGAAAAGACAGAATCCCCAGCAGCTTTCTTAGACAGAATTATGGAGGCATTCCGCAGGCACACACCCCTAGACCCTGAAGCTGGGGAGAATAGAGCAGCAGTTGTCATGTTCTTTGTTAATCAGTCAGCTCCAGACATTAAGTGTAAGCTGCAGAGAATAGATAGACTGGGCGAGAAGTCTTTGCAGGATCTCCTAGAAGTTGCTGAAAGAGTCTACAACAACCATGAGAACCCTGAAGAAAAGCAAACGAAGGCGGCTAAAAGACAGACCCAGGAATTAGCCAGGATCCTCCTGGCCTGTACAGCCATGACCTCGGATGAAAGAAACAGGTGGC